>OY992884.1:68841909-69004846 GCA_963921405.1 Cepaea hortensis
CACGTGGGCATCCCAAAGTCTCTGGTATCTCTCTTACATTGTTTTTATATCTTGGCGAAGTCTTGTACCCTACTCCTCGCCAACGTCGCAAAAATTCTCGGGAAAGAAATGTACATGGTTATGGAGGTAGTGCAATTTTATGCTCATGTTGCATCCAAGCTTACAAAAACTTGACAGTTTAAAACTATTTTCAATTAATTCAGACTAATTGTCTGCTTTACAGTTACGCAAAAAGTTGTTGTGGACTCTGTTATGTTAATTCATTCATTCATTCAAATTCATTCATTCATTCATTCATTCATTCAGTAGCATGTCTTTTGCAGAACCTCGCTGCCATAACAACACTCCGGAAAACTGCTCGATCACAAGCAAGATGTCCCGCGTCTGATACACCCATCTGGAGATCATCCGTCACATCCTGCACTCATCTTCTCTTTGGCCTTCCTCTTCCTCTCTTCCCAGGTATATACCCCTCCATTATTGTTCTCTCCAAACTTTCATGACGTTTCAAGTGACCAAAATATATCAATTGTCTTTGTTTTTATTGTCTTTAATAACCAACCTTCTTCAATATTCACCTCTTGAAGTATGGATGAATTTGTTCTTTTCTTTACCCAAGATATTCTTAGAACCTGTCTATAACATTTATATTCAAAAGCATTTATGCGCTGTTCAGCTTGTTTAGTAAGTGTCCAGGTCTCACAGGCGTATGTTGCAATGGGAAAGATGCATGCTCTTAAAAATCTAACTTTTGTAGTTCTGTCTGCCCCACTCCATAATTTATTCAGTTGTTTGAGTCTTTGAAGAGCAATTGATAGTCGTCGTTTAATTTCTTTCATTGTGTCACCGTTGTTGGTAATCAATGACCCAAGATACTCAAAATTTTCCACCACCTCCAGTCTTTCCTCATTAACATATTTTCTTTCTCCATAGTAGTTTTACCTGTATGCATTATATTTGTTTTTGCTATGTTAAGATATAAGTTGTGATTTTCACTATTTCTTTGGGTTGGGGTTATTAAGTTTTCTATACCAATCTGTGATGTGAATAGTAATACTGTATCATCAGCATATCGAATCTCTGGTATTTCATGACCACCGATATTTAGGGCATCATATTGCTCCCTGGTTATACCATCTCTGACATTTCTCATTACTTCTTCTTCTTTGCGTTCATCCGGAGTGTTTTTTCAGATGTGATTGCGGTGTATCTGTTATGCGCCCTTGGGCCGAAACCCGTAGGTCGACACAGCCGTTCTCTATAGCGTTATTTTTTGACCAGGTAGCATTCCTGGGAGACTCTCACTTTTTGCGGTACCATCCACAACCCAGCTGGCAAAGTTGGAACGGTCGAAGACAACGGTCAACCCTTTAAGGAAGGCAGGGACAGTCCATAGCATTTTCCGCCATCCAAGGTTGCTTCCATAATTGCAGGGCCGACACATAGCGCCCTGGAGCTGGGCTCACCGAGGGAATCGTTACCTCCTGCTCATGGCTGCTTTAATTCCTCAGTTCAATATATTGGGATTTCGTTCGCCCCGGGCCGTTCCCGCACAAACCAGACCGGTCTGCAGACGATATCCACTCAGCGAGTTTTCGACACGGACATGTGCTTGTCGTTGCGCCTGTCAGAGTTGTTCCAGGCACGACGGACATTCGGAAAACTACCTAGTCAGAGCTGTTCCGAACAAGAGCTGCATTCGGAAACTAGGTAGTCAGAGCTGTTCCTAGCACGAGAGACATTCGGACAAGACATTTCACTCGGACGTAAATGCGTAGTGCCAATTTTTAGTTTGCCACCCGTAGGACGGCACTTCCGGCTTTGGCGGGCATTTTTTTAATGAGGTTAACCTTCCTCGGTTTCGAGGCACGTTAGACTTGTGATGTGATGTCACCCACATCTCAGCTGGTCAAAATAGAACGATAAAAGACATGACGGTCGACCCTCAATGGAAGGCAGGGGCAGACCATGGGCATTCCCTCGCTATCCAAGGAGGCTTCCATAATTGCAGAGCCGGCACATATTGCTCTGAGGCTGGGCTCACCCGAGGAGTTGCCTCGTCCTGCTCATGGCTGCTTTAGTTCCTCACTTCCATGTGTTGGGCATCTCGCTTGCCACTGCTCGCTCAATCACACACCAGGAACGGTCAGTCTGCAGGCGACATCCACTAGGTAAGCTTTCGCTTCGGACTTCTCACTACGCAATGTATTCGCTAGCCGTGCGTTCCATTTCGTGTTATTGAGACGTTTTCCCACCTTTGTCTACTCTCTACGAGTTAGAAACAGACTGTTTTCGTAACCATTTTGACTGTGGCTCTTCTTTTACCTTTTCGTACTCGCTCACGAGGTAGGCTACATGTGCTGCCGGCTCAGCACCTTACCTCCGTGCAGCAGTGAACGAGAAACGGCCAGGCCCTCTCATCCGGGAATCTCTCATATTCCCCAGCTGAGAGCCTTCGAACAAGTATCAACTGGGCATGAAGCGTGCTCAGTATCACACCTCTATTTTTCGGTGGGTGGGTATCGGCCCAGCTCATGACATCCGAGGGTTTATGGCTTAGAGGCGTTCAGCCTAATCCCTCGACAGAGCCTTAGAGTATTGTCCGGACCAAGAAATTCTGCCTACTATCCTCAGTCTACCTGCAGAGCAGCAGGTTGTGTCTCTCTTAGTCTGGCCCCTATCCCATAGGTTGTCCGATATGTAGTTTTCATCCATCGGCAAGCACATGGGGTCGAAGGGACACGCAAGCTCTCCCACCACGGCAAGGTGGAGACACATCGGGGGAGACATTTCTCATTATATTTTCGGCGTATAGGTTAATTAAATAGGGTGACAGCACGCGGCCCTGACGGACTCCTTTCTTGATGTCAATTGTTCATGTTCATCGAAACAATAAAATATGAATCATTTAATAACTTTCTCATTTGAGGACCATCACACAGCCCAGCTTTAAGTAATTCTAAGTTCAATTCCGAAAACTGTCTGCATAAATAATTAACATAACCATAACAGGTACCATCTTTGCTCAGTGCCTTAACAAATTGCTTCATCAAGCCAAGCTTTATATGTAATGGTGGCAGTAGAATTCTTTATCTATCAATGAAAGGCTAGTTGACAATATTTTCTTCTCCAACTTTAAATTCATCCCTCAACGGCCACTATTTCTTTGTACAGTGCGTATCTTTTGCCCCGCTATCCCACACATATTTAAAGCATGTATATTTGGCGAATTCGCTTTGCTGTCCAAGCAAGAAGTTCACTATTTCAAGAACTACACAAACCATCCAGTTATGTTCTAAATACTTCAATTTGTTCAGAACTGTGCTTACTGTAGCATACCCCTCCTTCATTGTGGCAGAATTGGCAATTAGAATTAAGCCATATTTGTTACCATTGTGTGAGAGAACACATTTCAAATTTCTTTTAGAGCTGTCAATGAAATGTTGCCACTCATCTGGTGTATAACTTGCACCCATTTATTTTACAAGACCTCCTACATAAATACAAAACTCCAAGGTTGGTTTCTTTACAAAATAATGGATGAAAACCGTACGCTCTGCGGCGATAAAATGTAACCTTTGTTTCAGCAGTCAGTAATTGTTTTCCTTGAATCTTGAAGCCAAAAGTTCTGAATATTCCTTGGACAAATATAGACCTCGGATTAGATCATTCAGTTCACGATGAGCAGCTGGAAAATCATCTTTGAAATCACTATCACTGTCACTCGTCGTTCAATATGCCACTGCTGTTTCATCTTCTAGCAGTGAATTCGAAATCTGGCTGAAAATTGGAATTGGTATGTCATCTCCGTGTGGTACAGGTCGTCTAACAGAATCTAAATCTGAATATTTACGTGTTTTGTGATGTTTTCCATTACTTACCTTAATATTGACAACACAGAATTAACAGTCATCATAATGGTTCTTGGGCTCTCTCCAAACCAATAAAATTCCAAATTTTGTAAGGGACTAGATAGCAATAGTTTTTTTTTGTTTTTTAATTGTAAATCTAGAGCCTCTTCTTCTTCTTCTTCTTCTTCTTCAGCGTTCCGAGCCATTGAGGTTCTTTGCTGCAAATACAATCCGTCTCCATTCGTCTCTCTGGTGGACCTTCTCTTGCCAGTCGTTGATTCCAAGTGCTTGTAGGTCTGTACATGTATTATCTCTCCACCGCCTTCTTGGTCTACCTCGGGGTCTACGGTCATTTATTTCCTGAGTGTAAGCGAGTTTTGTTTCCCTATTATCTTCCATTCTTTCTATATGCCCCAGCCATTGTAGTCTATTAGCCTTCATGATACCAGTGATTAGCGGGGACTTAAACAGATCATAAATGTCTTTGTTACTTCTTCTTTTACACTCTCCACTTTGTGTATCCCTAATGGGTCCAAAGATGCGTCTTAAAATTTTGTTCTCAAAGGTTTGTAACAAGGCTTCGTCTCCTTTCGTTGTACTCCAGGTTTCAGAGCCATACAGCACAACAGGTCTGATCAGTGTTTTGTATATTGTGATTTTGGTGTTACGAGATAGCGCCTTTGATTTTAGTAGATGTTGTAGTGCATAGTATATCTTATTTCCAGAGTTGATTCTAGTTTGTATTTCTTCCCTTATGATGTTGGAGCAGTTGAAGATCGTACCCAGGTATTTGTATGTTTCCGTTCTTTTAATGGTCATATTATCTATTTGTATGTGGCCAGAGTTTCTAGCCATTCCGTCTCTTGAAATTACCATATATTCTGTCTTATCTTGGTTGATAACCAGCCCCATCTGTTGGGCTTTTTCCTTTAAGTGAGTCAATATTTCCAATGTCTTTTGTTCACTTTGCCCTATAATATCTATATCATCTGCATAACCAAGCAGCTTGGATGTTCCTCCAATATCACATTCCTCCTTTACCTTCCTTACAACTTTCTCTAGAGCCAGATTGAAGAGTAGCGGCGATAGTGCATCACCCTGTTTCAAGCCAGATGTTATTTGGAAGGGGTCTGATTTCCTGCCTTTATATGTTACTATATTATAAGTATCTTCCATGCATAGTCTGGTCATGTTGATTAACTTCCTTGGTATTCCAAATTCCTGCATAGCATTCCATAGACTATTCCTATGGACACTATCATAAGCCTTTTTAAAATCCACAAAAATGTTATGGAGATCTCTTTTATATTCCCAATGTTTCTCTGCTATTTGTCGTAAGATAAATATCTGATCTATTGTTGATCTGTTTTGTCTAAAACCCGCCTGGTAGTCACTTAATATGTCTTCTGAATATGGTTTTAGTCTATTTAGTAATACTGCGGATAGTATCTTATAGCTTGTGGACAGAAGTGATATTCCTCTATAATTTCCACATTGGAACTTGTCTCCTTTCTTAAAGATAGGTATCAATAATGACTCTTTCCAGTCATGGGGTAATTCTTCTGTCCTCCAGATTTTTATTATTAGTTCGTATAGCTTTAGATGTAATGCATGGCCACCTGCCTTTATAAATTCAGCAGCAATTCCATCAGTCCCAGTTGCCTTATTGTTTTTAAGTCGTGTGATTACATATAGGATTTCTTCAAATGTAGGTTCTTCAATTTGTGTTTCGCATGTTAGAACCTCTTCTTGTGAGAAAATGTTACTTGGAGCTTCACAATTTAGTAATTCAATAAAATATTCTTTCCATGTGTTGCACATTTCCTCATTGGTATTTATCATATTCCCATTTTTGTCTTTTAAACCATATGTGTTTTGTTGGTGCCCTCGTTTCATTAACTTCAGTTCTTTAAAAAATTTTCTGGATTCATTTTTCTGGTGATTAGTTTCCATATCTTTGATTATATTACTCATATATTCTCGCTTCTGCTGTCTGACTATTTTTGTAGCCTCTTTACATTCATTTCTATAATGCTCTTCCTTTTGGATGTTATTGATGTCATTTAACCATACATGTCTGGCATTCTTCTTCCTAATGACTGCTTCTTCACATTTTTGATTGAACCATCTGTTCTTTCTATGCGTGGTTAACACACCGAGACATTCTTCTGCGGTAGACTGAATTGTATTCTTGATGTAATATAGAAAATAATGTAATAATATTAATTAAATACGAAAATGCCCACATCTCAAAAACTAGATCTGCTACAGACAAATACATGTGATATTTGGATTTAGCAGGCTTCATTTATGCAAAATCAGGTGTAACATGTTTGGTAGAGTTGTGTAATGCCCTGAGGGTCTGCCAGGTACTCGGGTCACTCCCTGCAGTATCATTCTCTCCAGATCGCGATGAACTATCTGTTCTTCTGCACTATACACACGATTCTAAAGGGCCCCGATCATGTCTGCCTTATCATGTACCCATACCCCACTGAGCGATGCAGACCCAGCCAATATGTCCGTCTGCTCGTTTCTTACCACACCTATATGTCCTGGGGACATGTATGTGGATATCTCAATACATTCTAGCATGTCTGTGGAGTGCTCAATACATTCTAGCATGTCTGTAGATAGTTCAATACATTTTAGCACGTCTGTGGATATCTCAATACATGCTAGCATGTCTGTGGATATCTCAATACATTCTAGCATATCTGTGGAGTGCTCAATACATTCTAGCATGTCTGTAGATGGCTCAATAAATTCTAGCATGTCTGTGGATAGCTAAATACATTCTAGCATGTCTGTGGCTGGCTCAATACATTCTAACATGTCTGTGAATATATCATTACATTCTAGCATGTCTGTGGATATCTAAATACATTCTAGCATATCTGTGGAGTGCTCAATACATTCTAGCATGTCTGTAGATGGCTCAATAAATTCTAGCATGTCTGTGGATAGCTCAATACATTCTAGCATGTCTGTGGCTGGCTCAATACATTCTAACATGTCTGTGAATATATCATTACATTCTAGCATGTCTGTGGATATCTAAATACATTCTAGCATATCTGTGGAGTGCTCAATACATTCTAGCAGGTCTGTCGATGGCTCAATAAATTCTAACATGTCTGTGGGTGGCTCAATACATTGTAGCATGTATGTGGATATATCATTACATTCTAGCATGTCTGTGGATGTATCAATACATTCTAGAATGTCTGTGGATATCTCATTACATTCTACCATGTCTGTGGATGGCTCAATACATTCTAACATGTCTGTGGGTGGCTCAATACATTCTAGCATGTATTTGGATATATCATTACATTCTAGCATGTCTGTGGATGTATCAATACATTCTAGAATGTCTGTGGATATCTCATTACATTCTAGCATGTCTGTGGATGGCTCAATACATTCTAACATGTCTGTGGGTGGCTCAATACATTCTAGCATGTATGTGGATATATCATTACATTCTAGCATGTCTGTGGATGCATCAATACATTCTAGAATGTCTGTGGATATCTCATTACATTCTAGCATGTCTGTGAATATCTCAATACCTTCTAGCATGTCTGTGGACATCTTATTACATTCTAGCATGTCTGTGGATATCTCAATACATTCTAGCATGTCTGTGGAGTGCTGAATACAATCTAACATGTCTGTGGATGGCTCAATAAATTCTAACTTGTCTGTGGATGGCTCAATACATTCTAACATGTCTGTGGATGGCTCAATACATTCTAACATGTCTGTGGATGGCTCAATACATTCTAACATGTCTGTGGATGGCTCAATACATTCTAGAATGTCTGTGGATGGCTCAATACATTCTAGCATGTCTGTGGATGCATCAGTATATTCTAGCATGTCTGTGGATATGTCAATACATTCTAGCATGTCTGTGGATGGCTCAATACATTCTAGCATGTCTGTGGAGTGCTCAATACATTCTAACATGTCTGTAGATGGCTCAATACATTCTAGCATGTCTGTGGGTGGCTCAATACATTCTAGCATGTATGTGGATATATCATTACATTCTAGCATGTCTGTGGATGTATCAATACATTCTAGAATGTCTGTGGATATCTCATTACATTCTAGCATGTCTGTGAATATCTCAATACATTCTAGCATGTCTGTGGACATCTTATTACATTCTAGCATGTCTGTGGATGGCTCAATACATTCTAACATGTCTGTAGATGGCTCAATACATTCTAACATGTCTGTAGATGGCTCAATACATTCTAGCATGTCTGTGGATGGCTCAATACATTCTAGCATGTCTGTCGATGCATCAATACATTCAAGCGTGTATGTGGATGTATCAATACATTCCAGCTCGTCTTTGGTTATCTCAATTCATTCTAACATTTCTGAGTATATCTCATTACATTCTAGCATGTCTGTGGTTATCTCAATACATTCTAGCATGTAAGTGGATGTATCAATACATTCTAGCATGTATGTGGATGTATCAATACATTCTAGCATGTATGTGGATGCATCAATACATTCTAGCATGTATGTGGATGTATCAATACATTCTAGCATGTCTGTGGATGTATCAATACATTCTAGCATGTATGTGGATGGCTCAATACATACTAGCATGTCTGTGGATGTATCAATACATTCTAGCATGTATGTAGATGTATCAATACATTCTAGCATATCTGTGGATGGCTCAATACATTTTAGCATGCCTATTTATGTCTCAATACACTGTAGCATGTATGTGGATGGCTGAATACATTCCAGCATGACTCTGGATATCTCAATACATTCTAGCATGTCTGTGGGTGGCTAAAATATTTTAGCATGTCTGTGGATGGCTCAGTACATTCTAGCATATCTGTGGATATCTCAATACATTCTAGCATGTCTGTGGATGGCTCATTACATTCTAGCATGTATGTAGATGTATCAATACATTCTAGCATGTCTGTGGATGGCTCATTACATTCTAGCATGTATGTGGATGTATCAAAACATTCTAGCATGTCTGTGGATGACTCATTACATTCTAGCATGTCTGTTGATGGCTAGTTATATTCTAGCATGTCTGTGGATGGCTCAATACAATCTAGCATGTCTGTAGATGGCTCAATAAATTCTAGCATGTCTGAAGATGGCTCAATACATTCTGGCTTGTATGAGGATGTATCAATACATTCAAGCGTGTAAGTGGATGTATTAATACATTCTAGCATGTCTGTGGAGTGCTCAATACATTATATGTATGTGGATGGCTCATTACATTCTAGCATGTATGTGGATGGCTCAATACATTCTAGCATATCTGTGGAGTGCTCAATAATTCTAGCATGTCTGTGGATGGCTCATTACATTCTAGCATGTATGTGGATGGCTCAATACATTCTAGCATATCTGTGGATGTATCAATACATTCTAGCATGTATGTAGATGTATCAATACATTCTAGCATGTCTGTGGATGTCTCAATAATTCTAGCATGTCTGTGGATGTATCAATACATTCCAGCACGTCTTTGGTTAACTTAATACATTCAAACATTTCTGTGTATATCTCATTACATTCTAGCATGTCTGTGGTTATCTCAATACATTCTAGGATGTATGTGGATGTCTCAATACATTCTAGCATGTCTGTGGATATCTCAATACATTCTAGCATGTCTGTTTATGTCTCAATACATTCTAGCATGTCTGTGGATGTCTCAATACATTCTAGCATGTCTGTGGCTGGCTCAATACATTCTAACATGTCTGTGAATATATCATTACATTCTAGCATGTCTGTGGATATCTCAATACATTCTAGCATATCTGTGGAGTGCTCAATACATTCTAGCATGTCTGTCGATGGCTCAATACATTCTAACATGTCTGTGGGTGGCTCAATACATTCTAGCATGTATGTGGATATATCATTAGATTCTAGCATGTCTGTGGATGTATCAATACATTCTAGAATGTCTGTGGATATCTCATTACATTCTAGCATGTCTGTGGATGGCTCAATACATTCTAACATGTCTGTGGGTGGCTGAATACATTCTAGCATGTATGTGGATATATCATTACATTCTAGCATGTCTGTGGATGTATCAATACATTCTAGAATGTCTGTGGATATCTCATTACATTCTAGCATGTCTGTGGATGGCTCAATACATTCTAACATGTCTGTGGGTGGCTCAATACATTCTAGCATTTATGTGGATATATCATTACATTCTAGCATGTCTGTGGATGTATCAATACATTCTAGAATGTCTGTGCATATCTCATTACATTCTAGCATGTCTGTGAATATCTCAATACATTCTAGCATGTCTGTGGACATCTTATTACATTCTAGCATGTCTGTGGATATCTCAATACATTCTAGCATGTCTGTGGAGTGCTGAATACAATCTAACATGTCTGTGGATGGCTCAATACATTCTAACATGTCTGTGGATGGCTCAATACATTCGAACATGTCTGTGGATGGCTCAATACATTCTAACATGTCTGTGGATGGCTCAATACATTCTAACATGTCTGTGGATGGCTCAATACATTCTAGAATGTCTGTGGATGGCTCAATACATTCTAGCATGTCTGTAGATGCATCAATATATTCTAGCATGTCTGTGGATATGTCAATACAATCTAGCATGTCTGTGGATGGCTCAATACATTCTAGCATGTCTGTGGAGTGCTCAATACATTCTAACATGTCTGTAGTTGGCTCAATACATTCTAGCATGTCTGTGGGTGGCTCAATACATTCTAGCATGTATGTGGATATATCATTACATTCTAGCATGTCTGTGGATGTATCAATACATTCTAGAATGTCTGTGGATATCTCATTACATTCTAGCATGTCTGTGAATATCTCAATACATTCTAGCATGTCTTTGGACATCTTATTACATTCTAGCATGTCTGTGGATGGCTCAATACATTCTAACATGTCTGTAGATGGCTCAATACATTCTAACATGTCTGTAGATGGCTCAATACATTCTAGCATGTCTGTGGGTGGCTCAATACATTCTAGCATGTATGTGGATGTATCAATACATTCTAGCATGTCTGTGGATGTATCAATACATTCTAGCATGTATGTGGATGGCTCAATACATACTAGCATGTCTGTGGATGTATCAATACATTCTAGCATGTATGTAGATGTATCAATACATTCAAGCATGTATGTGGATGCATCAATACATTCTAGCATGTCTGTGGATGTATCAATACATTCTAGCATGTATGTGAATGTATCAATACATTCTAGCATGTCTGTGGATGGCTCAATACATTTTAGCATGCCTATTTATGTCTCAATACACTGTAGCATGTATGTGGATGGCTGAATACATTCCAGCATGACTCTGGATATCTCAATACATTCTAGCATGTCTGTGGATGGCTAAAATATTCTAGCATGTCTGTGGATGGCTCAGTACATTCTAGCATGTATGTGGATGTATCAAAACATTCTAGCATATCTGTGGATGACTCATTACATTCTAGCATGTCTGTTGATGGCTAGTTACATTCTAGCATGTCTGTGGATGGCTCAATACAATCTAGCATGTCTGTAGATGGCTCAATAAATTCTAGCATGTCTGAAGATGGCTCAATACATTCTGGCTTGTATGAGGATGTATCAATACATTCAAGCGTGTAAGTGGATGTATTAATACATTCTAGCATGTCTGTGGAGTGCTCAATACATTATATGTATGTGGATGGCTCATTACATTCTAGCATGTATGTGGATGGCTCAATACATTCTAGCATATCTGTGGAGTGCTCAATAATTCTAGCATGTCTGTGGATGGCTCATTACATTCTAGCATGTATGTGGATGGCTCAATACATTCTAGCATATCTGTGGATGTATCAATACATTCTAGCATGTATGTAGATGTATCAATACATTCTAGCATGTCTGTGGATATCTCATTACATTCTAGCATGTCTGTGAATATCTCAATACATTCTAGCGTGTCTGTGGACATCTTATTACATTCTAGCATGTCTGTGGATATCTCACTACATTCTAGCATGTCTGTGGAGTGCTGAATACAATCTGACATGTCTGTGGATGGCTCAATACATTCTAACATGTCTGTGGATGGCTCAATACATTCTAACATGTCTGTGGATGGCTCAATACATTCTAACATGTCTGTGGATGGCTCAATACATTCTAGAATGTCTGTGGATGGCTCAATACATTCTAGCATGTCTGTGGGTGGCTCAATACATTCTAGCATGTATGTGGATATATCATTACATTCTAGCATGTCTGTGGATGTATCAATACATTCTAGAATGTCTGTGGATATCTCATTACATTCTAGCATGTCTGTGAATATCTCAATACATTCTAGCATGTCTTTGGACATCTTATTACATTCTAGCATGTCTGTGGATGGCTCAATACATTCTAACATGTCTGTAGATGGCTCAATACATTCTAACATGTCTGTAGAAGGCTCAATACATTCTAGCATGTCTGTGGATGGCTCAATACATTCTAGCATGTCTGTGGATGTATCAATACTTTCAAGCGTGTATGTGGATGTATCAATACATTCCAGCTGGTCTTTGGTTATCTCAATTCATTCTAACATTTCTGAGTATATCTCATTACATTCTAGCATTTCTGTGGTTATCTCAATACATTCTAGAACGTCTGTGGATGGCTCATTACATTCTAGCATGTATGTGGATGTATCAAAACATTCTAGCATATCTGTGGATGACTCATTACATTCTAGCATGTCTGTTGATGGCTAGTTACATTCTAGCATGTCTGTGGATGGCTCAATACAATCTAGCATGTCTGTAGATGGCTCAATAAATTCTAGCATGTCTGAAGATGGCTCAATACATTCTGGCTTGTATGAGGATGTATCAATACATTCAAGCGTGTAAGTGGATGTATTAATACATTCTAGCATGTCTGTGGAGTGCTCAATACATTATATGTATGTGGATGGCTCATTACATTCTAGCATGTATGTGGATGGCTCAATACATTCTAGCATATCTGTGGAGTGCTCAATAATTCTAGCATGTCTGTGGATGGCTCATTACATTCTAGCATGTATGTGGATGGCTCAATACATTCTAGCATATCTGTGGATGTATCAATACATTCTAGCATGTATGTAGATGTATCAATACATTCTAGCATGTCTGTGGATATCTCATTACATTCTAGCATGTCTGTGAATATCTCAATACATTCTAGCGTGTCTGTGGACATCTTATTACATTCTAGCATGTCTGTGGATATCTCACTACATTCTAGCATGTCTGTGGAGTGCTGAATACAATCTGACATGTCTGTGGATGGCTCAATACATTCTAACATGTCTGTGGATGGCTCAATACATTCTAACATGTCTGTGGATGGCTCAATACATTCTAACATGTCTGTGGATGGCTCAATACATTCTAGAATGTCTGTGGATGGCTCAATACATTCTAGCATGTCTGTGGGTGGCTCAATACATTCTAGCATGTATGTGGATATATCATTACATTCTAGCATGTCTGTGGATGTATCAATACATTCTAGAATGTCTGTGGATATCTCATTACATTCTAGCATGTCTGTGAATATCTCAATACATTCTAGCATGTCTTTGGACATCTTATTACATTCTAGCATGTCTGTGGATGGCTCAATACATTCTAACATGTCTGTAGATGGCTCAATACATTCTAACATGTCTGTAGATGGCTCAATACATTCTAGCATGTCTGTGGATGGCTCAATACATTCTAGCATGTCTGTGGATGTATCAATACTTTCAAGCGTGTATGTGGATGTATCAATACATTCCAGCTGGTCTTTGGTTATCTCAATTCATTCTAACATTTCTGAGTATATCTCATTACATTCTAGCATTTCTGTGGTTATCTCAATACATTCTAGGATGTAAGTGGATGTATCAATACATTCTAGCATGTATGTGGATGTATCAATACATTCTAGCATGTATGTGGATGCATCAATACATTCTAGCATGTATGTGGATGTATCAATACATTCTAGCATGTCTGTGGATGTATCAATACATTCTAGCATGTATGTGGATGGCTCAATACATACTAGCATGTCTGTGGATGTATCAATACATTCTAGCATGTATGTAGATGTATCAATACATTCTAGCATGTATGTGGATGTATCAATACATTCTAGCATGTCTGTGGATGTATCAATACATTCTAGCATGTATGTGAATGTATCAATACATTCTAGCATGTCTGTGGATGGCTCAATACATTTTAGCATGCCTATTTATGTCTCAATACACTGTAGCATGTATGTGGATGGCTGAATACATTCCAGCATGACTCTGGATATCTCAATACATTCTAGCATGTCTGTGGATGGCTAAAATATTCTAGCATGTCTGTGGATGGCTCAGTACATTCTAGCATATCTGTGGATATCTCAATACATTCTAGCATGTCTGTGGATGGCTCATTACATTCTAGCATGTATGTAGATGTATCAATACATTCTAGCATGTCTGTGGATGGCTCATTACATTCTAGCATGTATGTGGATGTATCAAAACATTCTAGCATATCTGTGGATGACTCATTACATTCTAGCATGTCTGTTGATGGCTAGTTACATTCTAGCATGTCTGTGGATGGCTCAATACAATCTAGCATGTCTGTAGATGGCTCAATAAATTCTAGCATGTCTGAAGATGGCTCAATACATTCTGGCTTGTATGAGGATGTATCAATACATTCAAGCGTGTAAGTGGATGTATTAATACATTCTAGCATGTCTGTGGAGTGCTCAATACATTATATGTATGTGGATGGCTCATTACATTCTAGCATGTATGTGGATGGCTCAATACATTCTAGCATATCTGTGGAGTGCTCAATAATTCTAGCATGTCTGTGGATGGCTCATTACATTCTAGCATGTATGTGGATGGCTCAATACATTCTAGCATATCTGTGGATGTATCAATACATTCTAGCATGTATGTAGATGTATCAATACATTCTAGAATGTCTGTGGATATCTCATTACATTCTAGCATGTCTGTGAATATCTCAATACATTCTAGCATGTCTGTGGACATCTTATTACATTCTAGCATGTCTGTGGATATCTCAATACATTCTAGCATGTCTGTGGAGTGCTGAATACAATCTAACATGTCTGTGGATGGCTCAATACATTCTAACATGTCTGTGGATGGCTCAATACATTCTAACATGTCTGTGGATGGCTCAATACATTCTAGAATGTCTGTGGATGGCTCAATTCATTCTAGCATGTCTGTGGATGCATCAATATATTCTAGCATGTCTGTGGATATGTCAATACATTCTAGCATGTCTGTGGTTATCTCAATACATTCTAGCATGTATGTGGATGTCTCAATACATTCTAGCATGTCTGTGGATATCGCAATACATTCTAGCATGTCTGTGGCTGGCTCAATACATTCTAACATGTCTGTGAATATATCATTACATTCTAGCATGTCTGTGGATATCTCAATACATTCTAGCATATCTGTGGAGTGCTCAATACATTCTAGCATGTCTGTCGATGGCTCAATAAATTCTAACATGTCTGTGGGTGGCTCAATACATTCTAGCATGTATGTGGATATATCATTAGATTCTAGCATGTCTGTGGATGTATCAATACATTCTAGAATGTCTGTGGATATCTCATTACATTCTAGCATGTCTGTGGATGGCTCAATACATTCTAACATGTCTGTGGGTGGCTCAATACATTCTAGCATGTATGTGGATATATCATTACATTCTAGCATGTCTGTGGATGTATCAATACATTCTAGAATGTCTGTGGATATCTCATTACATTCTAGCATGTCTGTGGATGGCTCAGTACATTCTAACATGTCAGTGGGTGGCTCAATACATTCTAGCATGTATGTGGATATATCATTACATTCTAGCATGTCTGTGGATGTATCAATACATTCTAGAATGTCTGTGGATATCTCATTATATTCTAGCATGTCTGTGAATATCTAAATACATTCTAGCATGTCTGTGGACATCTTATTACATTCTAGCATGTCTGTGGATATCTCAATACATTCTAGCATGTCTGTGGAGATCTGAATACAATCTAACATGTCTGTGGATGGCTCAATACATTCTAACATGTCTGTGGATGGCTCAATACATTCTAACATGTCTGTGGATGGCTCAATACATTCTAACATGTCTGTGGATGGCTCAATACATTCTAACATGTCTGTGGATGGTTCAATACATTCTAGAATGTCTGTGGATGGCTCAATACATTCTAGCATATCTGTGGATGCATCAATATATTCTAGCATGTCTGTGGATATGTCAATACATTCTAGCATGTCTGTGGATGGCTCAATACATTCTAGCATGTCTGTGGCGTGCTCAATACATTCTAACATGTCTGTAGATGGCTCAATACATTCTAGCATGTCTGTGGGTGGCTCAATACATTCTAGCATGTATGTGGATATATCATTACATTCTAGCATGTCTGTGGATGTATCAATACATTCTAGAATGTCTGTGGATATCTCATTACATTCTAGCATGTCTGTGAATATCTCAATACATTCTAGCATGTCTGTGGACATCTTATTACATTCTAGCATGTCTGTGGATGGCTCAATACATTCTAACATGTCTGTAGATGGCTCAATACATTCTAACATGTCTGTAGATGGCTCAATACATTCTAGCATGTCTGTGGATGGCTCAATACATTCTAGCATGTCTGTCGATGTATCAATACATTCAAGCGTGTATGTGGATGTATCAATACATTCCAGCTCGTCTTTGGTTATCTCAATTCATTCTAACATTTCTGAGTATATCTCATAACATTCTAGCATGTCTGTGGTTATCTCAATACATTCTAGCATGTAAGTGGATGTATCAATACATTCTAGCATGTATGTGGATGTATCAATAAATTCTAGCATGTATGTGGATGCATCAATACATTCTAGCATGTATGTGGATGTATCAATACATTCTAGCATGTCTGTGGATGTATCAATACATTCTAGCATGTATGTGGATGGCTCAATACATACTAGCATGTCTGTGGATGTATCAATACATTCTAGCATGTATGTAGATGTATCAATACATTCTAGCATGTATGTGGATGTATCAATACATTCTAGCATGTCTGTGGATGTATCAATACATTCTAGCATGTATGTGAATGTATCAATACATTCTAGCATGTCTGTGGATGGCTCAATACATTTTAGCATGCCTATTTATGTCTCAATACACTGTAGCATGTATGTGGATGGCTGAATACATTCCAGCATGACTCTGGATATTTCAATACATTCTAGCATGTCTGTGGATGGCTAAAATATTCTAGCATGTCTGTGGATGGCTCAGTACATTCTAGCATATCTGTGGATATCTCAATACATTCTAGCATGTCTGTGGATGGCTCATTACATTCTAGCATGTATGTAGATGTATCAATACATTCTAGCATGTCTGTGGATAGCTCATTACATTCTAGCATGTATGTGGATGTATCAAAACATTCTAGCATGTCTGTGGATGACTCATTACATTCTAGCATGTCTGTTGATGGCTAGTTACATTCTAGCATGTCTGTGGATGGCTCAATACAATCTAGCATGTCTGTAGATGGCTCAATAAATTCTAGCATGTCTGAAGATGGCTCAATACATTCTGGCTTGTATGAGGATGTATCAATACATTCAAGCGTGTAAGTGGATGTATTAATACATTCTAGCATGTCTGTGGAGTGCTCAATACATTATATGTATGTGGATGGCTCATTACATTCTAGCATGTATGTGGATGGCTCAATACATTCTAGCATATCTGTGGAGTGCTCAATAATTCTAGCATGTCTGTGGATGGCTCATTACATTCTAGCATGTATGTGGATGGCTCAATACATTCTAGCATATCTGTGGATGTATCAATACATTCTAGCATGTATGTAGATGCATCAATACATTCTAGCATGTCTGTGGATGTCTCAATAATTCTAGCATGTCTGTGGATGTATCAATACATTCCAGCACGTCTTTGGTTATCTTAATACATTCTAACATTTCTGTGTATATCTCATTACATTCTAGCATGTCTGTGGTTATCTCAATACATTCTAGCATGTATGTGGATGTCTCAATACATTCTAGCATGTCTGTGGATATCTCAATACATTCTAGCATGTCTGTTTATGTCTCAATACATTCTAGCATGTCTGTGGATGTCTCAATACATTCTAGCATATTTGTGGATGTATCAATACATTCTAGCATGTATGTGGATGGCTCAATACATTCTAGCATGTCTGTGGATGTATCAATACATTCTAGCATTTATGTGAATGTATCAATACATTCTAGCATGTCTGTGGATGGCTCAATACATTTTAGCATGCCTATTTATGTCTCAATACACTGTAGCATGTATGTGGATGGCTGAATACATTCCAGCATGACTCTGGATATCTCAATACATTCTAGCATGTCTGTGGATGGCTAAAAATATTCTAGCATGTCTGTGGATGGCTCAGTACATTCTAGCATATCTGTGGATATCTCAATACATTCTAGCATGTCTGTGGATGGCTCATTACATTCTAGCATGTATGTAGATGTATCAATACATTCTAGCATGTCTGTGGATGGCTCATTACATTCTAGCATGTATGTGGATGTATCAAAGCATTCTAGCATGTCTGTGGATGACTCATTACATTCTAGCATGTCTGTTGATGGCTAGTTACATTCTATCATGTCTGTGGATGGCTCAATACAATCTAGCATGTCTGTAGATGGCTCAATAAATTCTAGCATGTCTGAAGATGGCTCAATACATTCTGGCTTCTATGAGGATGTATCAATACATTCAAGCGTGTAAGTGGATGTATTAATACATTCTAGCATGTCTGTGGAGTGCTCAATACATTATATCATGTATGTGGATGGCTCATTACATTCTAGCATGTATGTGGATGGCTCAATACATTCTAGCATATCTGTGGAGTGCTCAATAATTCTAGCATGTATGTGGATGGCTCATTACATTCTAGCATGTATGTGGATGTATCAATACATTCTAGCATGTCTGTTTATGTCTCAATACATTCTAGCATCTCTGTGGATATCTCAATACATTCTAGCATGTCTGTGGATTTCTCAATACATTCTAGCATGTCTGTGGATGGTTCAATACATTCTATAGTGTTTTTTTTTTTTTTTTGTGGCCTCAATATAAAATTCAATATCTCAGTAACCAACTTAGGGAAAATGATGATATTTAGAATATAACCTTATCATTATGTCCACCCAACAAAAAAAATTGTGTTCTGGAGATTGTACAGCAGATTTCAATGTTTGTTTATATGCGGTATATAATTTACGGCTTAGAGATTAAGTCCATCATTTTAAAAGTATTACAGCTTCACCAAGACACATCTGCGCTTTTTTTAAAATTGTCTCGTGATTTTCGTTTTGGCACAAACTGTGCGGAATTAAATGGTATTGTTCAGAGGTGTCTCCAATGGGGGTTCTTTCATCAAACGTGATTATATAAATAAACTAGCTGACTCGGCCCGGCTTCGCCCAGCTCCTGGCGGGGATCTATCTATCTATCTATCTATCTATCTGTCTATCCATCTATCTATCTATCTATCTATCTATCTATCTATCTATCTATCTATCTATCTATCTATCTATCTATCTATCTATATCTATCTATCTAACCATCCATCCATCCATCCATCCATCCATCTATCTATCTATCTATCTATCTATCTATCTATCTATCTATCTATCTATCTATCTATCTATCTATCTATCTATCTATCTATCTATCTATCTATCTATCTATCTTTCTTTCACGAAGACTCAAAGCGGGTCTGTCACCCATGTGTACGTGTGAACAAACTACACAGATAGCTGAACAGATCCTTAAAAATGGAAACATAATGACTAAATTGCGGTATCATTTCTGGTCACTCCATACGCACATTAACGCACAGCTATTTGGAAGCTTTCACGGACTCAATATAAAAAGCTAACATGAATACTTGTGTACACTTTATTAACCAGCAGCTGAAGAAACACGAAGGAAATGAAAAATAAGGTAAGAAATATATTCCTTCTACTTTCCTGTTAATTTACAAATTATTTACCCCATGCCTCTGTACATTCTCTGTCTTTACTAATATTACACATTGCACCCCTCTCGGGATTCTCCGAGGTGAAGTGGTCAAGCCGTCTGACTCGGGCTCCGAAGGTTGTTTGTTCGATTCCGGGCCACGTCCTTCATTTCACGAGTGCATTTTTTTCGGAGACTTCCGAGGGTCGTCGCTGGAGTTACGGGGTTCGTGCTATGTGCGACGCTTTCCGCGCTGCGGAAAGAAACTGAGCCATATGGGATAAAAACCCGGTGCAATGCAGCCGACCCTGTCGACTTTTAAGCTAGTTCTTTCATTGAACCCACTCCCATACGAATCCGGATACGCCTTGTGTGTCATCTGAATTGGCGGGGCTTCCATTACTGTAAGCATAAATTTGTTAGCGAGAAATCACTAGTTGTTCAGCAAAACATCAAAGAAATGTCGCCGCTATCGATGATTTAATTTGTTTTTGGACCTATCAAAGACATATTCCTTGGGTGGGGGTAAATATAAGGCGGCTGGAAAAATTTCATAACGATGCAACAGACAGTTTTCAAAATAATTGATCGTGAATGAAGGCATTCTTTGTGGGACATACTATAGCATGTCTGTTTATGTCACAATACATTCTAGCATGTCTGTGGATTACTTAATACATTCTAGCGTGTCTGTGGATTGCTCAATACATTCTAGCATGTCTGTGGGTGTCTCAATACATTCTAGCATGTATGTAGATGTATCAATACATTCTAGCATGTCTGTGGATGTCTCAATAATTCTAGCATGTCTGTGGATGTATCAATACATTCCAGCACGTCTTTGGTTATCTTAATACATTCTAACATTTCTGTGTATATCTCATTACATTCTAGCATGTCTGTGGATGGCTCAATACATTCTAACATGTCTGTGGGTGGCTCAATACATTCTAGCATGTATGTGGATATATCATTACATTCTAGTATGTCTGTGGATGTATCAATACATTCTAGAATGTCTGTGGATATCTCATTACATTCTAGCATGTCTGTGAATATCTCAATACATTCTAGCATGTCTGTGGACATCTTATTACATTCTAGCATGTCTGTGGATATCTCAATACATTCTAGCATGTCTGTGGAGATCTGAATACAATCTAACATGTCTGTGGATGGCTCAATAAATTCTAACTTGACTGTGGATGGCTCAATACATTCTAACATGTCTGTGGATGGCTCAATACATTCTAACATGTCTGTGGATGGCTCAATACATTCTAACATGTCTGTGGATGGCTCAATACATTCTAGAATGTCTGTGGATGGCTCAATACATTCTAGCATGTCTGTGGATGCATCAATATATTCTAGCATGTCTGTGGATATGTCAATACATTCTAGCATGTCTGTGGATGGCTCAATACATTCTAGCATGTCTGTGGAGTGCTCAATACATTCTAACATGTCTGTAGATGGCTCAATACATTCTAGCATGTCTGTGGGTGGCTCAATACATTCTAGCATGTATGTGGATATATCATTACATTCTAGCATGTCTGTGGATGTATCAATACATTCTAGAATGTCTGTGGATATCTCATTACATTCTAGCATGTCTGTGAATATCTCAATATATTCTAGCATGTCTGTGGACATCTTATTACATTCTAGCATGTCTGTGGATGGCTCAATACATTCTAACATGTCTGTAGATGGCTCAATACATTCTAACATGTCTGTAGATGGCTCAATACATTCTAGCATGTCTGTGGATGGCTCAATACATTCTAGCATGTCTGTGGATGTATCAATACATTCAAGCGTGTATGTGGATGTATCAATACATTCCAGCTCGTCTTTGGTTATCTCAATTCATTCTAACATTTCTGAGTATATCTCATTACATTCTAGAATGTCTGTGGTTATCTCAATACATTCTAGCATGTAAGTGGATGTATCAATACATTCTAGCATGTATGTGGATGCATCAATACATTCTAGCATGTATGTGGATGTATCAATACATTCTAGCATGTCTGTGGATGTATCAATACATTCTAGCATGTATGTGGATGGCTCAATACATACTAGCATGTCTGTGGATGTATCAATACATTCTAGCATGTATGTAGATGTATCAATACATTCTAGCATGTCTGTGGATGGCTCAATACATTTTAGCATGCCTATTTATGTCTCAATACACTGTAGCATGTATGTGGATGGCTGAATACATTCCAGCATGACTCTGGATATCTCAATACATTCTAGCATGTCTGTGGATGGCTAAAATATTTTAGCATGTCTGTGGATGGCTCAGTACATTCTAGAATATCTGTGGATATCTCAATACATTCTAGCATGTCTGTGGATGGCTCATTACATTCTAGCATGTATGTAGATGTATCAATACATTCTAGCATGTCTGTGGATGGCTCATTACATTCTAGCATGTATGTGGATGTATCAAAACATTCTAGCATGTCTGTGGATGACTCATTACATTCTAGCATGTCTGTTGATGGCTAGTTACATTCTAGCATGTCTGTGGATGGCTCAATACAATCTAGCATGTCTGTAGATGGCTCAATAAATTCTAGCATGTCTGAAGATGGCTCAATACATTCTGGCTTGTATGAGGATGTATCAATACATTCAAGCGTGTAAGTGGATGTATTAATACATTCTAGCATGTCTGTGGAGTGCTCAATACATTATATGTATGTGGATGGCTCATTACATTCTAGCATGTATGTGGATGGCTCAATACATTCTAGCATATCTGTGGAGTGCTCAATAATTCTAGCATGTCTGTGGATGGCTCATTACATTCTAGCATGTATGTGGATGGCTCAATACATTCTAGCATATCTGTGGATGTATCAATACATTCTAGCATTTATGTAGATGTATCAATACATTCTAGCATGTCTGTGGATGTCTCAATAATTCTAGCATGTCTGTGGATGTATCAATACATTCCAGCACGTCTTTGGTTAACTTAATACATTCAAACATTTCTGTGTATATCTCATTACATTCTAGCATGTCTGTGGATGGCTCATTACATTCTAGCATGTATGTAGATGTATCAATACATTCTAGCATGTCTGTGGATGGCTCATTACATTCTAGCATGTATGTGGATGTATCAAAACATTCTAGCATGTCTGTGGATGACTCATTACATTCTAGCATGTCTGTTGATGGCTAGTTACATTCTAGCATGTCTGTGGATGGCTCAATACAATCTAGCATGTCTGTAGATGGCTCAATAAATTCTAGCATGTCTGAAGATGGCTCAATACATTCTGGCTTGTATGAGGATGTATCAATACATTCAAGCGTGTAAGTGGATGTATTAATACATTCTAGCATGTCTGTGGAGTGCTCAATACATTATATGTATGTGGATGGCTCATTACATTCTAGCATGTATGTGGATGGCTCAATACATTCTAGCATATCTGTGGAGTGCTCAATAATTCTAGCATGTCTGTGGATGGCTCATTACATTCTAGCATGTATGTGGATGGCTCAATACATTCTAGCATATCTGTGGATGTATCAATACATTCTAGCATTTATGTAGATGTATCAATACATTCTAGCATGTCTGTGGATGTCTCAATAATTCTAGCATGTCTGTGGATGTATCAATACATTCCAGCACGTCTTTGGTTAACTTAATACATTCAAACATTTCTGTGTATATCTCATTACATTCTAGCATGTCTGTGGTTATCTCAATACATTCTAGCATGTCTGTGGCTGGCTCAATACATTCTAACATGTCTGTGAATATATCATTACATTCTAGCATGTCTGTGGATATCTCAATACATTCTAGCATATCTGTGGAGTGCTCAATACATTCTAGCATGTCTGTCGATGGCTCAATAAATTCTAACATGTCTGTGGGTGGCTCAATACATTCTAGCATGTATGTGGATATATCATTAGATTCTAGCATGTCTGTGGATGTATCAATACATTCTAGAATGTCTGTGGATATCTCATTACATTCTAGCATGTCTGTGGATGGCTCAATACATTCTAACATGTCTGTGGGTGGCTCAATACATTCTAGCATGTATGTGGATATATCATTACATTCTAGCATGTCTGTGGATGTATCAATACATTCTAGAATGTCTGTGGATATCTCATTACATTCTAGCATGTCTGTGGATGGCTCAATACATTCTAACATGTCTGTGGGTGGCTCAATACATTCTAGCATGTATGTGGATATATCATTACATTCTAGCATGTCTGTGGATGTATCAATACATTCTAGAATGTCTGTGGATATCTCATTACATTCTAGCATGTCTGTGAATATCTAAATACATTCTAGCATGTCTGTGGACATCTTATTACATTCTAGCATGTCTGTGGATATCTCAATACATTCTAGCATGTCTGTGGAGATCTAAATACAATCTAACATGTCTGTGGATGGCTCAATACATTCTAACATGTCTGTGGATGGCTCAATACATTCTAACATGTCTGTGGATGGCTCAATACATTCTAACATGTCTGTGGATGGCTCAATACATTCTAACATGTCTGTGGATGGCTCAATACATTCTAGAATGTCTGTGGATGGCTCAATACATTCTAGCATGTCTGTGGATGCATCAATATATTCTAGCATGTCTGTGGATATGTCAATACATTCTAGCATGTCTGTGGATGGCTCAATACATTCTAGCATGTCTGTGGAGTGCTCAATACATTCTAACATGTCTGTAGATGGCTCAATACATTCTAGCATGTCTGTGGGTGGCTCAATACATTCTAGCATGTATGTGGATATATCATTACATTCTAGCATGTCTGTGGATGTATCAATACATTCTAGAATGTCTGTGGATATCTCATTACATTCTAGCATGTCTGTGAATATCTCAATACATTCTAGCATGTCTGTGGACATCTTATTACATTCTAGCATGTCTGTGGATGGCTCAATACATTCTAACATGTCTGTAGATGGCTCAATACATTCTAACATGTCTGTAGATGGCTCAATACATTCTAGCATGTCTGTGGATGGCTCAATACATTCTAGCATGTCTGTCGATGTATCAATACATTCAAGCGTGTATGTGGATGTATCAATACATTCCAGCTCGTCTTTGGTTATCTCAATTCATTCTAACATTTCTGAGTATATCTCATTACATTCTAGCATGTCTGTGGTTATCTCAATACATTCTAGCATGTAAGTGGATGTATCAATACATTCTAGCATGTATGTGGATGTATCAATAAATTCTAGCATGTATGTGGATGCATCAATACATTCTAGCATGTATGTGGATGTATCAATACATTCTAGCATGTCTGTGGATGTATCAATACATTCTAGCATGTATGTGGATGGCTCAATACATACTAGCATGTCTGTGGATGTATCAATACATTCTAGCATGTATGTAGATGTATCAATACATTATAGCATGTATGTGGATGTATCAATACATTCTAGCATGTCTGTGGATGTATCAATACATTCTAGCATGTATGTGAATGTATCAATACATTCTAGCATGTCTGTGGATGGCTCAATACATTTTAGCATGCCTATTTATGTCTCAATACACTGTAGCATGTATGTGGATGGCTGAATACATTCCAGCATGACTCTGGATATCTCAATACATTCTAGCATGTCTGTGGATGGCTAAAATATTCTAGCATGTCTGTGGATGGCTCAGTACATTCTAGCATATCTGTGGATATCTCAATACATTCTAGCATGTCTGTGGATGGCTCATTACATTCTAGCATGTATGTAGATGTATCAATACATTCTAGCATGTCTGTGGATGGCTCATTACATTCTAGCATGTATGTGGATGTATCAAAACATTCTAGCATGTCTGTGGATGACTCATTACATTCTAGCATGTCTGTTGATGGCTAGTTACATTCTAGCATGTCTGTGGATGGCTCAATACAATCTAGCATGTCTGTAGATGGCTCAATAAATTCTAGCATGTCTGAAGATGGCTCAATACATTCTGGCTTGTATGAGGATGTATCAATACATTCAAGCGTGTAAGTGGATGTATTAATACATTCTAGCATGTCTGTGGAATGCTCAATACATTATATGTATGTGGATGGCTCATTACATTCTAGCATGTATGTGGATGGCTCAATACATTCTAGCATATCTGTGGAGTGCTCAATAATTCTAGCATGTCTGTGGATGGCTCATTACATTCTAGCATGTATGTGGATGGCTCAATACATTCTAGCATATCTGTGGATGTATCAATACATTCTAGCATGTATGTAGATGCATCAATACATTCTAGCATGTCTGTGGATGTCTCAATAATTCTAGCATGTCTGTGGATGTATCAATACATTCCAGCACGTCTTTGGTTATCTTAATACATTCTAACATTTCTGTGTATATCTCATTACATTCTAGCATGTCTGTGGTTATCTCAATACATTCTAGCATGTATGTGGATGTCTCAATACATTCTAGCATGTCTGTGGATATCTCAATACATTCTAGCATGTCTGTTTATGTCTCAATACATTCTAGCATGTCTGTGGATGTCTCAATACATTCTAGCATGTTTGTGGATGTATCAATACATTCTAGCATGTATGTGGATGGCTCAATACATTCTAGCATGTCTGTGGATGTATCAATACATTCTAGCATGTATGTGAATGTATCAATACATTCTAGCATGTCTGTGGATGGCTCAATACATTTTAGCATGCCTATTTATGTCTCAATACACTGTAGCATGTATGTGGATGGCTGAATACATTCCAGCATGACTCTGGATATCTCAATACATTCTAGCATGTCTGTGAATGGCTAAAAATATTCTAGCATGTCTGTGGATGGCTCAGTACATTCTTGCATATCTGTGGATATCTCAATACATTCTAGCATGTCTGTGGATGGCTCATTACATTCTAGCATGTATGTAGATGTATCAATACATTCTAGCATGTCTGTGGATGGCACATTACATTCTAGCATGTATGTGGATGTATCAAAGCATTCTAGCATGTCTGTGGATGACTCATTACATTCTAGCATGTCTGTTGATGGCTAGTTACATTCTAGCATGTCTGTGGATGGCTCAATACAATCTAGCATGTCTGTAGATGGCTCAATAAATTCTAGCATGTCTGAAGATGGCTCAATACATTCTGGCTTCTATGAGGATGTATCAATACATTCAAGCGTGTAAGTGGATGTATTAATACATTCTAGCATGTCTGTGGAGTGCTCAATACATTATATCATGTATGTGGATGGCTCATTACATTCTAGCATGTATGTGGATGGCTCAATACATTCTAGCATATCTGTGGAGTGCTCAATAATTCTAGTGTTCGATAAACACGTGCCAATCAAAGAAGTTCGAGTCAAAAATCAACATAAATCCCCATGGGTCACTAGAGAAGTGCTGCAAATCATGAGAGAGCGAGATACAGCACACAAAAATAAAGACTTCATCAATTACCGCAGACTAAGGAATAAAGTTAAATATGAAATTCGTAGGATAAAAAAAGATCATTTTAAAAATTTGATTGTAGATAATTCAAACAGTACAAATATATGGAAGGCTATTAACTTGCTAACCAATAAGAAACGTCCTACAGAATCAGCAATACCAAATTCTATAACATGCGATGAATTCAGTTGTTTCTTTCAATTGGAAATAGAGAATCTAAAGTCTTCAATACCAGACTCATCGTGTAATTTAAGTTCACTGACATCATTCTGTGAGGAGAAGTGCAAAAGAAATATTCCCGCTGAGATTCCTTTAATGTCTGTTGCAGACGTTTATAAATATCTCTTGAACCTCAAATCAACAAACTCACACGGCCTAGATGGTATCAGTAATAGAATTCTTCGTTGTGCTGCACCAGTCATTAGCGAGTCCTTAACGTTCATATATAACCAGTGCCTGGCCAAAAACTACTTTCCATCTGCATTTAAAATTGCTAAGGTGTTTCCGCTAATTAAAAATGGCTCAATCGATAATAGTGTTTTGGGTAATTATAGACCTATTTCCTTACTATCGTCGCTATCAAAACCACTAGAATAACACATTCATAAAATAACGTTACACCATTTAATTAACAATGATCTAATAATTAACAGTCAATCTGGGTTTCGACCTAAATATTCTTGCCATAGTGCTCTAACAAAAATGACCGATAACTGGCACTTAAACATCAACAACGGTAGAATTTGTGGAGCGGTGTTTGTAGACTTTAAAAAAGCTTTTGATATGGTAGATCACGATATTTTAATTAGAAAACTAAAGCAAATGAAGACAAGCACCAACATGGTGAACATAATTACGTCATTTCTATCCGACAGGCAACAAGTCGTGTCCTTCAACAACTGTCTATCAAGACCCACACAGCTTAATATTGGTGTGCCTCAGGGCTCAATACTAGGTCCGCTGCTTTTTGCAGTTTATATTAATGATCTTCCTTTATATATCAATACAACTTGTGATCTATTTGCAGACGACTGTACTATATATACTAGTCAAGAAAACCGTAGTGAATTAGAGAATTCTTTACAAAAGGAACTTGATAATCTTACTAGATGGAGCAATGAAAACCGCATGCAAATTAACATCGACAAAACCAAATCCATGCTAATAACGACCAGACAAAAACTACAGACACTAGCCATAACTGGATCACTGCTCGAACTCCGCATGGGCATGTTACCTATAGTTAATGTGACTGAACATAAAACACTAGGGCTTTTAATAGACAGCCATTTGAACTGGAGCTCTCATGTTCACGCTCTTACCAAGAAAATAGCACAAAAAGTTTACCAACTTGCTAAAATTCAGCACTTCCTGGACGAAAGCACACGAAAAATATTCTATACATGCTATATCCAATCACATCTCGATTACTGTTCCACAGTTTGGGATGGTTGCCCTAAATCTAATTTAAAACGACTATGTTCTCTACAAAACCGAGCTATTCGTCTGGTTTCTGGCATAAAGCACGTTGAAAGTAGTAATTTGTACAATCATCTAAGACTTCTACCACTACAAAAGCGCTTCCTTTTCAACAAAGCCAAATTAGTGAATAAAATTATATCTCAAAATACCCCAGAGTATCTTCTGCCGCTGATTCAATCTAATGCAATGAACAGCAAGCGCCTAAATTTGTTACATGTCTCAAAGCCTAGATTGGACCTATACAAAACATGTTTCGCCTATTCTGGTGCTCACTTATGGAATGATCTGCCTCCAGATCTGAAAACTCCAATGAGTCCCTACACATTTAACCGAAAACTCTTTCAATACTTAATCCATACCGACTATATGCCACCATAATTCATTTACTGGTATAATTGTTCAGTATAATTGTTCATTATAATTGTTTAACTATAATTGTTCACTATATATGTGTGTGCGTGTGGGAGAGAGAGAGAGAGAGAGAGAGAGAGAGAGAGAGAGAGAGAGAGAGAGAGTGGGTGTTAGAGAGAGGGAGAGAGTGAATGCGTGTGTGTGCATGCGTGTGTGTGGAGAGAGTGATTGAGCGAGAAATGGTGGGGGAATGTGTCAGTGCATGCATTCGTACGTGTATGTGTGAGAGTGAGTGAGGGAATGTAGGCGTGCGTGCGTTCATGTGCATGCGTTCATGTGTATTTGTATGTGTGAGAGAGTGTGATTGAGAGAGTGAGTGTGTGTGTGTGTGAAGGATTGTGTGTTAGAGAGTTAGACAGTGGGAGAGTTGATGTGTTAGTGTATGTGTGTGAGCGCGTGCATGCGTGTGAGTGTGTGAATATGAATGAATACAGAGAGAGAGAGAGAGAGAGAGAGAGAGAGAGAGAGAGAGAGAGAGAGCTGAGCAGATGCATGTCATGTAACACGCATGTTATGTAACACGCGAATCCATATGTTTGTGTATTCTCATCTGTCATATTATCAGTTAAATACCATTTGATTTTATCATGCATAATATAAACTAATGTTCATTACTGTAGTTTGAGTGAGAGAGTCAGTGAGTGTGAATGAGACAGAACGAGTGAGCGTGAGAGTGAATGAGTGAGCGGGAGAGTGAATGAGTGAGCGGGAGAGTGAATGAGTGAGCGGGAAAGTGAATGAGTGAGCGGGAGAGTGAATGAGCGGGAGAGTGAATGAATGAGCGGAAGAGTGAATGTGTGAGCGTGAGAGTGAGTGAGTGTGTGTGTGTGAGAGAGAGAGAGAGAGAGAGAGAGAGAGAGAGAGAGAGAGAGAGAGAGAGAGAGAGAGATAGAGAGAGAGAGAGAGAGCATCACTATTTTTACGTCACATACATTTTATGTACACATTTTTCTCCATGTTTAACATTTTTATGAGACTGCTCATGACAAGTGTCAGTGTATATGTGTGAGTAAAGTGTGGGAGTTTCTTCATACTAGTTTCAATACTAACGTGAGACATTTTGTATGTGTCTAGATGTGAGGAAGTGTGAGTGTATGTGGAGGATGTGTGTGAGTGTGGGGATATGTGTGGGTAGTGGGTGTGTGGGTGGGGGTATGCGTTTGGATGGGTTGGGGTGTGTGGGTTTTGGTGGGTAGTGGTATTTGTGGGTGTTGGTGGGATGTGTGGATGGATGTGTGGGGGTGAAAGTAGGGGTGTTGGAATGGGTGTGGGGGATGTGTGTATGGGTGGAGGATATGTGTATGGGACGGATGCAGGGGATGTGTGTTTATGTGGGTGGAGATGTGTGGACGGTTTGAGGAAGTATGTGTAGGAGGCGGGGTTGTGTGGGTAGGGGATTGTGTTGGGTGGATTGGGGATGCAAGGGCGGGTGGGGAGAAGTGTATGGTGTGTGGGTTTGAGATATGTGTGCGGTGTGTTGGTGGGGGTTGTGTGAATGATGTGTGGGTGGAGGGTATGTTTGTGGTGGTATGGGTGGAGGATAGTGTGTGGTGTGGGGGATGTGTGTGATGGGTGCGGGGAATGTGCGTATGGGTGGGGTATATGTATGGGTGAGTAGGGGATTGTGGTGGTTGGGGGAAGTATGTGGGGGAGTGTTGGTGGGAGATGTGTGTGTTTGGATGGGGAATGTGTGAGTGGCTTAGGGATGTGTAAGTGGGTGAGGGAGTTGTATGTGTCGGGGTGGTATGTGTGAGTGGGTGGAGGATGTGTGTGGGGTAGGGGTATTGTGATCGAGAGATGTTTGGTTGGGGGGGGGTGTGGGTGCGTAGTGGAGGATGTATGCGTGAGTGAGTGTGTGTTGGTGGACGGGTAGGGAATGCGTGTGTGGGTGGGGAGAGGTGTGTGGTGTGTTGGTTGGGGATATTGTGTGGGTGAGGTATGTGTGTGTGGGTGGGGGATTTTTGTGGTGTGTGAGTGGGGGTATGTGGGGTGGATGGGTAAGGGTATCTGTGTGGATGTGGGTGTGGGTGGGAATATTGTGTGGTATCTGGGTGGGGGATATGTGTGTGGTGTGTAAGTGGGGATGTGTTGGTGAGGGATATGTGTGTGTGTGGTGCGTGGGTTGGGAATAGTGCATGGTAGGAGGTGTATGTGATGTGCGGGTGGGGGATTGTGTGGTGGGGGATTAGGTTAAGGCATGTGTGGGTGGGTGGAAGTTGTATGTGTGGGTGGTGGGGTGTGTGTTAGTGTATTGGGGATGTATGGGTGGTTAGAGAGATGTGTGTGTGTGTGTGTGTGTGGGGTGGGGGTAGGGACATGTCAGTTGGTGGGGATGTGTGTGTATGGTTTGGGAATGTGTGAGTGGATGTGCGATGTGTGGGTTGGTGGGGGATTGTGTGCATGGGTGGGGAATATGTTGTCGATGGAGATGTGGCTGGGGGATGGGTGGTTTGAGGTGTGGGTGGGGAGAGGATGTGTGGGGTAGTATGTGTATGTGGATGGGCGTAGGATGTGTGGGTTGGTGGGGGAATGTTTGTGGGTGGCGAGTGTGTTTTGGTATGGGGATCAGGTGAGGGCAGTGTGTGTGGGTGGGGGATGTGCGGGAGGGGGATGGATCGGTTGGTGGGGTATGTATGTGTCCCTTTGTGTGCGTGTGTGTCGGCAGGTGGGGGTGTGTATGTGTCCCTTGGTGCGCGTGTGTGTGGGTAGGTGGGGGTGATGTGTGGGTGGGGTGATGTATGGATAGGTGGGAGATGGGCTTCATAACATGGTAATTAGCCTTGTTTATGTTTACAACATTCATTTCACAATGTTTATTTTATCTTCCTATGTAAATGTATAATGCTCTTGATGAACGAAAGACGAGTGATTGGAAGGGCCGAATGTAAGACGGGCCTGCGCGCCCAATTTGTGACCCTAATAAAGTTGATTTGATTTGATTTGATTTGATTTAGCATGTATGTGGATGGCTCATTACATTCTAGCATGTTTGTGGATGTATCAATACATTCTAGCATGTCTGTTTATGTCTCAATACATTCTAGCATCTCTGTGGATATCTCAATACATTCTAGCATGTCTGTGGATTTCTCAATACATTCTAGCATGTCTGTGGATGGTTCAATACATTCTATAGTGTTTTTTTTTTTTTTTTTTGTGGCCTCAATATAAAATTCAATATCTCAGTAACCAACTTAGGGAAAATGATGATATTTAGAATATAACCTTATCATTATGTCCACCCAACAAAAAAAATTTTGTTCTGGAGATTGTACAGCAGATTTCAATGTTTGTTTATATGCGGTATATAATTTACGGCTTAGAGATTAAGTCCATCATTTTAAAAGTATTACAGCTTCACCAAGACACATCTGCGCTTTTTTTAAAATTGTCTCGTGATTTTCGTTTTGGCACAAACTGTGCGGAATTAAATGGTATTGTTCAGAGGTGTCTCCAATGGGGGTTCTTTCATCAAACGTGATTATATAAATAAACTAGCTGACTCGGCCCGGCTTCGCCCAGCTCCTGGCGGGGATCTATCTATCTATCTATCTATCTATCTGTCTATCCATCTATCTATCTATCCATCTATCTATCTATCTATCTATCTATCTATCTATCTATCTATCTATCTATCTATCTATCTATCTATCTATCTATCTATATCTATCTATCTAACCATCCATCCATCCATCCATCCATCCATCCATCCATCCATCCATCTATCTATCTATCTATCTATCTATCTATCTATCTATCTATCTATCTATCTATCTATCTATCTATATATCTATCTATCTATCTATCTATCTATCTATCTATCTATCTATCTATCTATCTATCTATCTTTCTTTCACGAAGACTCAAAGCGGGTCTGTCACCCATGTGTACGTGTGAACAAACTACACAGATAGCTGAACAGATCCTTAAAAATGGAAACATAATGACTAAATTGCGGTATCATTTCTGGTCACTCCATACGCACATTAACGCACAGCTATTTGGAAGCTTTCACGGACTCAATATAAAAAGCTAACATGAATACTTGTGTACACTTTATTAACCAGCAGCTGAAGAAACACGAAGGAAATGAAAAATAAGGTAAGAAATATATTCCTTCTACTTTCCTGTTAATTTACAAATTATTTACCCCATGCCTCTGTACATTCTCTGTCTTTACTAATATTACACATTGCACCCCTCTCGGGATTCTCCGAGGTGAAGTGGTCAAGCCGTCTGACTCGGGCTCCGAAGGTTGTTTGTTCGATTCCGGGCCACGTCCTTCATTTCACGAGTGCATTTTTTTCGGAGACTTCCGAGGGTCGTCGCTGGAGTTACGGGGTTCGTGCTATGTGCGACGCTTTCCGCGCTGCGGAAAGAAACTGAGCCATATGGGATAAAAACCCGGTGCAATGCAGCCGACCCTGTCGACTTTTAAGCTAGTTCTTTCATTGAACCCACTCCCATACGAATCCGGATACGCCTTGTGTGTCATCTGAATTGGCGGGGCTTCCATTACTGTAAGCATAAATTTGTTAGCGAGAAATCACTAGTTGTTCAGCAAAACATCAAAGAAATGTCGCCGCTATCGATGATTTAATTTGTTTTTGGACCTATCAAAGACATATTCCTTGGGTGGGGGTAAATATAAGGCGGCTGGAAAAATTTCATAACGATGCAACAGACAGTTTTCAAAATAATTGATCGTGAATGAAGGCATTCTTTGTGGGACATACTATAGCATGTCTGTTTATGTCACAATACATTCTAGCATGTCTGTGGATTACTTAATACATTCTAGCGTGTCTGTGGATTGCTCAATACATTCTAGCATGTATGTGGGTGTCTCAATACATTCTAGCATGTCTGTGGGTGTCTCAATACATTCTAGTATGTCTGTGGGTGTCTCAATACATTCTAGCATGTCTGTGGGTGTCTCAATACATTCTAGTATGTCTGTGGGTGTCTCAATACATTCTAGCATGTCCATGGTGGGCTTTTTACATTCTAGCATGTCTGTGGTGGCGTGTTTACATTCTAGTATGTCTCTGGTGGCCTTTTTACATTCTAGCATGTATGTGGGTGTCTCAATACATTCTAGCATGTCTGTGGGTGTCTCAATATATTCTAGCATGTCTGTGGGTGTCTCAATACATTCTAATATATCTGTGGGTGACTCAATACATTCTAATATATCTGTGAGTGACTCAATACATTCTATTATATCTGTGGGTGACTCAATACATTCTAATATATCTGTGGGTGACTCAATACATTCTAGCATGTCTGTGGGTGTCTCAATACATTCTAGCATGTCTGTGGGTGTCTCAATACATTCTAGCATGTCTGTAGGTGTCTCAATACATTCTAGCATGTCTGTGGGTGTCTCAATACATTCTAGCATGTCTGTGGGTGTCTCAATATATTCTAGCATGTCTGTGGGTGTCTCAATACATTCTAATATATCTGTGGGTGACTCAATACATTCTAATATATCTGTGAGTGACTCAATACATTCTATTATATCTGTGGGTGACTCAATACATTCTAATATATCTGTGGGTGACTCAATACATTCTAGCATGTCTGTGGGTGTCTCAATACATTCTAGCATGTCTGTCGGTGTCTCAATACATTCTAGCATGTATGTGGGTGTCTCAATACATTCTAGCATGTCTGTGGGTGTCTCAATACATTCTAGCATGTCTGTGGGTGTCTCAATACATTCTAGCATGTCTGTGGGTGTCTCAATACATTCTAGCACAGTGTTTCCCAACCTTTTTTGTGCTATGACCCACCTAAGCCTTTCTAAAATTCTTATGCCCACCCCCCCCCCCCCCCCAACATATGCATCATTTTTAATATTCAAAAATTGAAATGTTCACTAAAGAAACTTGAATTTATTTATTTTAGAAGGTCTCACGGTTCCCAGAGGGGCCAGAGCCGCCCCCCCCCACACCCCTCCCCCAGGTCCCGCGTCCCTGTGTGTCAGTTGTGTTCGGTGAATTTTTTTTTTTTTTGTCAGGTACCCCAAACAAGCTGGTTCCCCCGCCTCCCCTTTTTTTTATTGTGGACCCATAGTCTCACTGTGAGCTATTGCCCACAGTTGTCTACATCAGGCCCACATCTAAGGTGAAGATATATGATGGGTTTATATTTGATCACCCCCGTGTTGGAACTCTTCGCTGGTTGCTGAGAATGGGGACGGAGCGCTTATGGGAATGTCCCGAATGCTGTGATGTCGGTTCCTAGATCAATAAATCAATCAATCAATCATCCCGGCCCCCGACCAGACCAGGCGCACTACTGGGGGGGGGGGGGGGCAGCAAATGTACCCGATCCTAGCCAAAGGACCGATAGGTTTTAGGGAGAAATCACTAGGAAATTATTCAGCTAATACGGTAAGTAAATTTTCAAAACATAATGGAGAACTGAAATTCAAGTACAAAATAATTTTAATGAAAGATTGTTCTATATTATTTTAATTATTAGTAATTATTTAAATTTAGTGAGATCCTTGCGCTTGATGCTTGCTGCAAAGAGATTGTATGTCAGGTTCCAATTTAGTTAACTTCAGTCTTAAGTCTCCCCGTTTTGTTATATCCATCCGATTTCTTCCATTTTCGAATTGCCCCCCTTAACAATCGAATTGCCCCCCTGTGGGGCGTGGGCCCCACGTTGGGAAACACTGTTCTAGCATGTCCATGGTGGGCTTTTTACATTCTAGCATGTCTGTGGTGGCCTTTTTACATTCTAGCATGTCTGTGGTGGCCTTTTTACATTCTAGCATGTCTGTGGGTGTCTCAATACATTCTATCATGTCTGTTTATGTCTCAATACATTCTAGTATATCTGTGGTGATCTCAATACATTCTAGCATTTATGTGGGTGTCTCAATACATTATAGCATTTCTAAATATATTCTAGCATGTCTGTGGATGCTTGCCTGCTTGCATGCGTTCGCTGGCTGTGAACTCAGGCGTGAAGTCCTGTATGTCGGATGAAGACATCCCGTTGTCCAACATCAGTGTGATGTCATACAGGACTGAGGTTTGCATGAGTATCCGTTGTCCCATGTCTGGCTTAATGGTGTGCAGACTGGTGGTTGCTCGCTGTGCAGGCAGACACTCTCCGACTTCGGAAGAATCAGCAATCCTACTACATTAACCAGGACCCCGAAGGGACTTGTTGTCTAGGACGCACGACTAGGACGTGTTAGTAGGTCTTGGCCAGTATATTACCTGGCTCTGGTGACTTTGAAACACCTCTGCGTCCCATGTCTGTGGATGTCTCAATACATTCTAACATGTCTGTGGTGGCCTTTTTACATTCTAGCTTGTCTGTGGGTGTCTCAATACATTCTAGCATGTCTGTGGGTGTCTCAATACATTCTAGTATTTTTTAAATACATTCTAGCATATCTTTGGGTGTCTCAATATATTCTACCATGTGTGTGGACGACTCAATACATTCTAGCGTGTCTGTGGGTGCCTCAATACATTCTAGTATTTTTTAAATACATTCTAGCATATCTGTGGGTGTCTCAATATATTCTACCATGTGTGTGGACGACTCAATACATTGTAGCATGTCTGTGGGTGCCTAAATATATTCTAGCATATCTGTGGGTGTCTCAATATATTCTACCATGTGTGTGGACGACTCAATACATTGTAGCATGTCTGTGGGTGCCTAAATATATTCTAGCATATCATTGGTTGTCTTAATACATTCTAGTGTGTCTGGGTTGTCTCATACATCCGGTGTAGGGAGTATTGGAAATAAAATACTATAGACAGAAACACTATTGGTTTACAAATGTCTTCCCTGAGTAGAAAGAGAGGAGAACACAGACGTTATTGTTATTTGGGAAGTTTGTAACCTCCGTTGAGAATATTTCTTGAATGTGTCGATTATGATAACTTGCTCTGTCTGTCTGTCTGTCTGTCTGTCTGTCTGTCTGTCTGTCTGCCTGCCTGTCTGTCTGTCTGTCTGTCTGCCTGCCTGCCTTCCCGCCCGCCCGCCTGCATGCCTGCCTGCCTGCCTGCCTGCCTGCCTGTCTGTCTGTCTGTCTGTCTGTCTGTCTGTCTGTCGCCCCTTCCCCCCCCCCTCTCTCTCTCTCTCTCTCTCTCTCTCTCTCTCTCTCTCTCTCTCTCTCATTTTCTAAAGAAGAAAAAGAGGACGACGACGACGACGACGACAAAGAAGAAGAAGAAGAAGAAGAAGATGAAGAAGAAGAAGAAGAAGAAGAAGAAGAAGAAGAAGAAGAAGAAGAAGAAGAAGAAGAAGAAGAAGAAGAAGAAGAAGAAGAAGAAGAAGAAGAAGAAGAAGAAGAAGAAGAAGAAGAAGTGGAAGAAGAAGAAGAAGAAGAAGAAGAAGTGGAAGAAGAAGAAGAAGAAGAAGAAGAAGAAGAAGAAGAAGAAGAAGAAGAAGAAGAAGAAGAAGAAGAAGAAGAAGAAGAAGAAGAAGAAGAAGAAGAAGAAGAAGAAGAAGAAGAAGAAGAAGAAGAAGAAGAAGAAGAAGAAGAAGAAGAAGAAGAAGAAGAAGAAGACAATATTGATGATGATAATTATGATGAAGGCGAAGAAGAATTTGTGGCGGAAGAATACCATTATATTGTATGAGACGACTAACCTAGGGAAGAATAATATAGTTAAAACTAATATATTGAAGAATGATACACTGAAGAATAATATACTCAAACATATTATATTGAAGAATAATACATTGAAGAATAATATATTGAAGAATGATACAGTGAGGAATAATATTTTTTTTTTATTGTGCATATCCCTTACATGACGTTACAGTCAACCTCAGCATTTTTTAGCTGATGTTGATGTACTAGGCAAGATTACGCTCAGTAGTTTGCCAATGCTTTCTGAGCGACCGGCTCACATACCCCTAAGTTACCAAGACGGCGAGAACCGTTACCGATTCTCGCGCAGGTTACGTTACTCACGAGAATATACGGCATTACGGAGAAAGACATTAAACCGTGGGCCAGGGAAACCGGCGAAGAATAATAGTGAAGAATAATGTAGTGAAAAATAATATACTAAATATATTAGGCTACAGTTAATAATTATACATTGAAGAATAATGTATGGAAGAATAGTACAGTCAAGCCCGGGAAAGCTAACCCGGAAAAACACGCCCGCCAAAGTCGGATGTGTTGGCCTAAGGGCATATAACCGGACACACAGCAATTACGTCTGAAAAAAAAAAAAAAACACACTCCGGATGAATGCAGAAGTATAGTGAAGAATGGTATATTGAAGAATGATACTTAAAATAAACAGTCGCTTAAAAGTCGACAGGGTCGACTTCATTGCACCGGGTGTTTATCCTATATAGCTCTGTCTGTTTCCGCAGCGCGGAAAGCGTCGCACAAAGCACGAACTCCGTAGCTCCAGCGACGACCCCCAGGAGTCTCCGAGTTAGTTTAGTTTAGTTTTATAGTTTTAGTTTTAGTTTAGGTTTAGTTTTAGTTTAGGTTTAGTTTAGTTAGTCTTTCCTCTTGAGCCCAAGGCGGTGGGCAGAAGTCATGGCTCTCCATGTTCTTCGGTGCGCTGCTACCTGTTGTAGATCTTGGATGTTTACTTGGCCGTTGAATGAGCTTTCTCTGATAATGTACACACATAGTATTATTTGGCACTCACAGAAGAAGAAGAAGGAAGTAGAGATTAGAAGACGCACTAGACAACATAAACTTTGAAAGCTATAATAGTTACCATCCGGGATCGAACCTGTCGCCTCCAAATGACGACGGCGCCTCGCTGCAGGAACAAGTGTACTTCGACGCACGACCAACTAGACACTCCAAAAAAAGTGTCTTCATTGGTCGTGCCTATCATACACATGAACCAAACAACTATGGAATATGGACAGAATTCGTATCAAACCTTTGAGATACCTTCATAGGTCTCATAATTTATATTTAAACCAGCATAGGTCAAATAACAAACACACAAACACATCAGACCGTAATGCTGTTGTCGAGTATATATGAACAAACATTTATAGAAGAGAAATGATTGGTCGGTTCTAATAATGTACACGTAAACACAAGAAATAAATGGGGAAAACCGTTGAGGCCACTAAGACGATTACATAAATGGACACACATAGTATTATTTGGCACTCACAGAAGAAGAAGAAGGAAATAGAGATTAGAAGACGCACTAGACAACATAAAATTTGAAAGCTATAATAGTTACCATCCGGGATCGAACCTGTCGCCTCCAAATGACGACGGCGCCTCGCTGCAGGAACAAGTGTACTTCGACGCACGACCAACTAGACACTCTAATGATGGTTCTACGCAGGGTCTCTCTTGGTCTTCCCCGTTTTCTTTTCCCTACTGGTGACCATATGAGGGCTTGGTAGGGGAGTCTTGTCTTGTCCATTCTGAGTACATGGCCGATGTAGTTCCAACGGCGTCTTCTTATAAAATTGGATACAGTGTCTTGCTTAGTCTCTTGTCTTATTTGCGAATTGGTTCTGAAGTCTGTCCAATGGAGGTTTAGAATTCTTCTAAGACATTTGTTCTCAAAATTATCTATTTTTTAAAAATCTAATATAAAGAATAACACAGTGAAAAATAATATATTAAAGAATGATACATTGAAGAATACTATATTTAAGAAAGATACTTGAAGAATAATATATTGAAGAATATTACAGTGAAGAGTGATACATTTAAGGATAATACACTGAAGGATAATACAGTATAGAATAATGCAGTGAATAATAATATGTTGAAGAATGATACATAGAAGAAGAATACAGTGAAGAATAGTATGATGAAGAATAATACAATAAGGATAACATAATGAAGAATAATACAATAAAGCACACCATAATAAAGAATAATACAATAAAGCACAACACAATGAAGAATAATACAATAAAGGATAACATAATGAAGAATAATACAATGAAAGATAATATAGTGACTAATCATAAAATATATGATAATATAGTGAAGAATGAAATTGTGAGAAATAAAATAGTGAAGAATAATATAGTGAATAATATTGTGAAGACCAAAAGAATGAGTGAGTCTGTGTCCTGATTGAGCGATTCAGGCGTGGCGTGTCAGGTAAACATGACAAAGCGAATGGCAGTAAGTGCTAACAAGAGTATTGTTGACCGCTGGAAATGTAATGTTTTTAGTTTGAGGCGTGTTGTTGTAGGTTTTAGGCGTGTTGTTGTTCATCTGAGGCATGTTGTGTTTGGTTTCGGGCGTGTTGTTGTTGGTTTAAAGCAAGTTGTTTCTGGATTACATTGGACTTTACGATTGGCACTTTTTCATCATAATTGAATTGTTGCTGATTTAATTAATGGTCGTAGTTGAGTTGCAATGTTCTATTGTCGGTTGTTGGTGTTTACTTTCTTCGCTTATTTCTTGGGTTTTTCGTTTGCTTATATGTTTGAAGTCTTTGAAGGTGACCGTCAAATTAGTTAGTTAGTTAGTTAGTAAGTTAGTTGGTTAGTTAGTTAGTTAGTTAGTTAGTTAGTTAGTTAGTTAGTTAGTTAGTTAGTCGACAGATCATCCTCATTGCACATCGAACCATTCAGTCCATAAGTGCTCGGATCCTCTCCTCAGCAAATCCCGCAGCGTGTAGCGGCTAACGACATCAGTTCTGTGTTGGTTTATTAATCTTCTTTGGCTTCCTGCGTGGTGTTCTTGGTTCACCACACCGCTTTTAACTTGTTGTTCTCGCAGCCTGACCATGGTTGTAGATTCACAGTCATTACTATGTTCTCGCAAACGACTTACTTCTCGTACAGCATTCAGTATATGAGCCTGGTCCATGGATCGTCGCCCTTCACATACCTGCCAGCCTGCCCATTTCCTTGCACACACTCATGACCTGACACGAAAAGGAAACTAATCTTTGCCAGCCGTGACCCCTCGAGAGACAACAACCACTGTCTTCGGACCGACCTCATCTCTATCTTCCTGAGCATACTTATTGAGTCACTAAGGAAACATGCTCGAGTGAAGATCTGTGTCTCGAGCCATGTTATTGCTTTACTTACCGCCATGACTTCCACAGCCAGACTCTTGTGGTCAAGGCAAAAGCACCAGAATCTTCAAGTTGTTGATGCAAATTATTGTGTTTGACGTAAATTGTTTAATTCGTGGTGTAAGCCTTGACGTTCTTAATTTCCCGGCAGTTTCGTTGATTGGCTATGTAGTGGTTGAATACAATGTTATGTTTTGTTTCTTTACGATTTATTGTTAGATTGCGGCGTGTTATTGGTGATTTCTGGCATGGTGTTGGCTGTTTGTGACTTTTTGTTGTAAGTTTGCGACGTTTTGTTGTAAGTTTGCGACGTTTTGTTGTAAGTCTGCGACGATTTGTTGAAAGTTTGAGATGTATTGTTGCGGTTTATGATACATGTATTTTGTTGTCGGTTTGTGATGTTTTATTATGAGTTTGTTATGTTATGTTTGATCTCTCTCTCTCTCTCTCTCTCTCTCTCTCTCTCTCTCTCTCTCTCTCTCTCTCTCCTCTCTCTCTCTCTCTCTCTCTCTCTCTCTCTGTTTGTTCCTATGTGTGTGGGGTGGGGGGCGGGGAGGAGGGGGAGTATTGTACCTTTATGATGCTTTGTTGTTAAATTTTTAACTTTCTTTTTCAGCTTGTGATGTTTTGTCGTCGGTGTGTTATGTTTTATATTTGTTTGTGATGGTTTATTGTCGGTGTTTGATATGTTGCTGAAAGCCTATAGTGCAGGCTTGCAACTTTATATATATATATTTAGTAAACTTTTTTTTTGGCGAGGTTTTATTGTCGAATTGCGAGGTTATTCCAGGTGTTTTAAGGCGGAGTTGAACGTTTGCTAGCTATTCTTGCTGGTTGACCATGTTGGGTTATGCTGATGGTTGACCATGTTTGGCTATGTTGTTGGTTGACCATGTTTGGCTATGTTGTTGGTTGACCATGTTTGGCTATGTTGTTGGTTGACCATGTTTGGCTATGTTGTTGGTTGACCATGTTTGGCTATGTTGTTGGTTGACCATGTTGGGTTATATTGTTGGTTGACCATGTTTGGCTATGTTGTTGGTTGACCATGTTTGGTTATGTTGTTGGTTTACCATGTGTGATTATGCTGTTGGTTTACCATGTGCGGTTATGTTATTGGTTTACAATGTTTAGTTTATTGTTGGTTGACCATGTTTGACTATTTTGTTGGTTTACGATGATTGGCTATGTTGTTCGTTTACCATGTTTGGCCATGTTGTTGGTTTACAACGTATGACTTTTGATTACGAGGTTTTGTCATTGGTTGGCGAGGTTTTGTCATTAGTTGGCATGGTTTTGTCATTGGTTGGCGAGGTTTTGTCATTGGTTGGCGAGGTTTTGTGTAAGAAATGTCAGACAACACAGACTTCAGCAACGTCTTACTCAAGCGTATTATAAATCCTATCATGAAGAAGAAGAGGATGAGGATATGGTGGTGGATGTGGTCGTGGAGTAGGAAGAAGAGGTAAAAGAATAGAAGGAGGAGATGGTGGTGATGGTGGAGTAGAAAGAAGAAGAAGAAGAAAGGAAAGTGGTGGTTGAGGAATTGGAAGAAGAAGAGGAAGAGAAGGTGATGGTGGAAGAGTAGGAAGACGAGGAGGAGGTGGTGAAAGAGGAGTAAGAAGAAAAAGAGGAGGAGGTGGTGGTGGAAGAGGAGTAGAAAAAATAGGGGGAGGAAATGGTGATGGTGGTCGTAAAGTAGGAAAAAGAGATAGAAGAAAAGGAAGAGAAGGAGGTGGTGATCGTGGAGTAGGAATAAGAAGAGGAAGAGGTGGTTGTGGAGTAGGAAGAGGAAGAGGTGGTGGTGGTGATAGAGTTGAAAGAAGAAGAAGATGAGGAGGTGGTGGTGGTGGAGGAGTAGGAAAAATAAGAAAGAGGAGGAGGTGATGGTGGTGGTCGTCGTAGAGTGGTAGAAGAAGAAGATGATGGTGGTGTAGTAGTAGTAGTAGGAAGAAGAAGAAGAAGAAGAAGAAGAAGAAGAAGAAGAAGAAGAAGAAGAAGAAGAAGAAGAAGAAGAAGAAGAAGAAGAAGAAGAAGAAGATCATGGTGATAATGATGGTGGCGGTGGTGAAGAATAAAAAGAACAAGAATAAGAATCATAGCTCCAATATGCCATAAGTGCTCTGTCCTAATCTTTCACAGCCAGCAAAGACAGCGAAGAGTTCCAATATTAATAATAATAAGAGGAGGAATAATAAGATGAATAAGAAGACGATGAATAATAACATGGAAGAAGAAGAAGAAGAAGACTAATTGATTGATTGATTGATTGATTGATTGATTGATTGATTGATTGATTGGTTGGTTGATCTTTATTTATCGAAGGGTTACAAATTGGGCACGCAGTGCCGTCTTACATTCGGTCCTTCCAATCACTCATCTTTCGTTCATCAATAGTGCACATGATATATTTACATAGGAAAAAACATTGTCAAATGAATGTTGTAAACATAAACAATGTATATTACCATGTTATGAGACACATCCCCCACCCACCACACATTCACCACAAACATCTCCCTACCCACCCACGCACACATCCCAACCACATACACACACACTCCAGGCACACATATATTTCCCCACCCACCTCCACATAAGACACATCAACCACCCCTAACCCACACACTCTCACTCACCCACACATCCTCCACCCACCCATACACCCTAACCACTCAGCCAAACACACATTCCCCACCCACATCCCCTGCCAACCCACACCCACCCACACACGAAGAAGAAGAAGAAGAAGAAGAAGAAGAAGAAGAAGAAGAAGAAGAAGAAGAAGAAGAAGAAGAAGAAGAAGAAGAAGAAGAAGAAGAAGAAGAAATGGGAAGAACGGCCAGATGGAATGCGCAAATATTCCGGCAACCATGCTAGTTTACGCCGAATGCGTTAGGGAGAATTCATATTTCTGTTGTTTTTTTCTCTCACCATATTTCATCTCTGGCGTGACGCGTCAGTCGACAGGGTGCACTGTGTGAAGAAAGCGCCACAGACCGTACTGAAAGTCAGCAGCCTTGATGCGTTCCACAGAAGCACATTTTCAAAACTGTCCCTGCACTCGTGTCCCTTCATAACTTTAAGCCAATGAGCGCGCGGGCCTGGTCTTTCCATCGGGTGAAATCGGGGAAGCGCTACACACCATGGTTATACACTGAGAACTATTTCTTGGCTAAAATTAACGCTCTCGTCTAAAATTAACGACATAACATTAGATTAAGCAAGAATTAGCACATACGATATAGAATTAGATATTATAATTAGAGTGTAGGTTGATAATTTATACGTAGGTATGAATTAATACCTTTGACAGGTGTACCGCACGGCGTAGGAATTTCAGTGAACAACAAACGAGGGGTAGAGAAAAGCCGCATGAGTAAACTTTATGTTGTGTGGGAACGGGGAACGTCGAAGTTTTTCAGTGTGTACTTGTGGATTACTGCACGATGGCTTTTAGTGGATTCTAGCATGTTGTGATGTGGGACACACTGTGGATATCTACATGTATGTTCGTTCTAAGGATTAATTCTATTTGTGTGCGATGAAATCTCACGCCTGCTGGTTGTTCCTGTATCTCGGATTACTTCTTTTATGGACTCTAACCGAAGTCAAAGGTAAGAGAAGCAAGAATTCCGTTATTTTAGTAGTTAGTAGTTAGATAGATCGGCGGGCAGTCAAACCCTAGTCCTGAAAAAAAAAATACCGAGGTCGAAGCAGGGAAGGCATCTATGATGAATCTCCTGGTTTTTGGTGTAAACATTTCTTAAGTCTAGTCTTTTTTAAGTATTTTGTTGGCGTGTTTCTGAATTTCCTGTTTTGTAGTGAACTTCGTTTGTGTACTGAACGCGTAACTTTTGCTTAAAGTTCGTCAGTGCCAGGCATTTGTTGCTTTAAACTTTAACTTTAAACGTGTTTTGTTTTATCTAAAGCAGTGATTACATTAAATAATAATATAAAATGAAACAACATAAAAAAGTTATGTTGAGAATCAGCGGACCAACAAACACATCACATCACATACCTTACAAGGTGCGTGTGTTTGTAATTAATACTTAATAAAGTAAACAAAAAATTGAACCAGGGAAGCTCGCAGAAAGGAAACACATATGCACGCTAACGTTACGACTAAAATCTTTGTCAACGAACATAAAAAAAAAACAACAACACGTTACTACATAAAGAAGATACATGTGCTTGTGATACTTAGTAAAGTGAACACCAAATATAATTAGGAATTCATAGAGAGGAAACATAAAACACACACAAGATACATGCTGACGTTGCACCTAAACATTAAAAACATGATTACTTAGCTGGAACACTGAAATCTCTCTCTCTCTCTCTCTCTTCCCCCCCCCCCCCCATTTATTTGGACACTAGTGATAGTGTGATGGCTGATTCCATGCATAATCATATCTTTTTGTTTCATGTTATACTGCCATAACCTACTAACTGGTGCAGTCACAGTCTGTCTCGAATAAAACGTGTAGTTAGTTCCATAGCACATATTGAATACTGCCGTTGGGGCTGTCAAGTGTTAAGCGTCACGTATTTTGGGCCGTGAGATATGTTGTGCGGTGGCCACTTCCCTGCCTCGTCACCCTTCCTCCTCAGACCATTGCACATTTCCTGGTATCCGTTTTCTATTAGGATATTAGGCTGGCCCGAGAGCCGTGCTAACCTGAACGATAATCCTGCTTACGCTGGGGATTGAACCGCTGCCACTGTCTTGACAGGCGAGCGCACTGTTCGTCATTTCTTCCGCCTTTCATGGGACTAAAGAGCCTACAGTTATAGCCCTACGACATAAAAGATTTATTGGGACAATTAGGTGTAGTGAGTTGGAGTAACAACCTCCTGCGATTGACGGAGTGAAGAACAGTATATCATGCATGGGTTAAAGTTAAACAATAGACGCACAGCGGGTGGCTTGGTACACAATGAGTTAAGTCATTTTTGCTGGCTAATTTAATTTGATTGTTTAAAGATACTCTTGGCTGATTTTATTGAAAATCACAAACAGCCAACAAACGGTGCTGGGGCTGATTGCGATGCCTTGTACAAAGGACAAGCAATTAGCTTTTCACTAAGTCTTAGGCTGGTGGGAATGATTGATTGAGTCAACCGTCAGTTAATCACCTCAATGATTACTTAACTAGGCGAGGGCTAAAATGGATAGATAAATAGAACTGAGACAGTCATTTGATTAATTGAATACTAAACGTTATGGGAGCATGTACGTTAGCGTGGTTGGTAGGGAGCTAATCATGTCACGAGCGTGGCGGACACGGGTTCGACGCTTAATCGTTTGGCTAAATGTCGGAAGGGCTGGCCACATATTGCTCCGTGCATTCAGGCCTTTTTTTGGTTTCGTTCGCTCGTTGTGAACTCAAGAGTAGTCCATATATCGAGTGTATTTTTAATGACTGCACTGTTTGAAAAAATTGCCAGTCCAAGTTTTATATTCACGCTCTGTAAAGTTCATGCAACATAATAGGTAAATACACAACTTGGACCGGCAGTATTTTCAAACACTGCACAGTCATTAAAAATACACCATGTACTTACTACAATAGCACACTGGACCGATGTTTGCGTGTGAGATTCACCATCTCATCTCATCTTGTTCCTCGTGTACCTTGTGGTATCGAGGTGACGTGTGGGTTCATCATCTCATATCCTCGTGTACCTTGTGGTGTCCAGGTGACATGTGGATTCATCTCCTCTTGTACCTTGTGGTGTCCAGGTGACATGTGGATTCATCTCCTCTTGTACCTTGTGGTGTCGAGGTGACGTGTGGATTCATCATCTCATATCCTTTTATCCCTTGCTAAGAGCTAGCACTCTTTTCCATTCCACCACGCTGACAAATATGATGCCGTTATCAGATGATAGACCCATAATAGGTTCGGTTCTTGCTTGGGGACACATTTATTTTGCAAATATAATGTCATAGCAAGACACTGCATCAACTGGACACCACCACAAGGACCCCGACTTCTGCCAAGCTTCATGGGATAAGTAGTAGCCGCTTACCACATGAGAAGAAATAAACTAACACAACTGGCAAGATTGGGGGGGGGGGGCAAGGGGGAGACAGAGCGGTAAATATCTGGATGGCTTGTCCACACGGCATAATTAAGACAAGAGCTGATTCACGACTCTGATGATCGTCTGAAATAACTAAATATATCCGCCCACGCATGGCACACAATTATGATGATCAACTTTGACCACGTATTATCCAATGTGAATCGGCCGTCCGTGTAATAACCTTGACCACATTTGACTCAACGTGTGACAGCCGTCCGAGTAATCTTGACCATGCTTCTTTACCCAACTCGCAATGAAAGATTTACGTTGCAAAAATATGAACCAAGTACCATGTCCCCTGTAGCATACTTGAACTGTGGTGTTGAAGTTCATCCTTGTAAACCTGACTTTTTAAAACGCCCAACCTTTCATCGCACGTTGATCCGTTACGTCCAGCGTGGCAACTCTAGTGCGCTTATGGTGTGTATGTATATGCGGTTGATGAATAGATTACGATGAAAATTAATACATTGTTCGTCCTCGTCACCGCATGGCGAGTATCTTAGTATTAAGTTAATTGTTTATTCTTTACACGACGTAGCAGTTAAATTCAGCATTGTGTGGCTGTTTGTGATTCCTGTCCAAGTTTACTTTCAGTAGTTTGCTATTGCTTTGTGATCGACACTCATATCATTGTATGGAAACTTACGCAAGGAGGCCTGCTTTCAAATCGCCCGCAGTTGTTTCGAACGCGGTAATGGGGGATTCCCAATTGCATTCGCAACCCCTTACCCACACCACCATCTTACTATAAATTAGTGGTTTAAACAAGAGACAACATTGCAGATCTTAGTGTAGATTAGTGGTTTAAGCAAGAGACAAAATTGCAGATCTTAGTGTAGATTAGTGGTTTAAACAAGAGACACCATTGCAGATCTTAGCATAGATTAGTGGTTTAAACAAGAGACAACATTGCAGATCTTAGCATAGATTAGTGGTTTAAACAAGAGACAACATTGCAGATCTTAGTATAGATTAGTGGTTTAAACAAGAGACAACGTTGCAGATCTTGGTGTAGATTTGTGGTTTAAACAAGAGACAACATTGCAGATCTTAGTATAGATTAGTGGTTTAAACAAGAGACAACGTTGCAGATCTTGGTGTAGATTTGTGGTTTAAACAAGAGACAACATTGCAGATCTTAGTGTAGATTAGTTGTTTAAACAAGAGAAAACATTGCAGATCTTAGTGTAGATTAGTGGTTTATACAAGAGACAACATTGCAGAACTTAGTGTAGATTAGTGGTTTAAGCAAGAGACAACATTGCAGATCTTAGTGCAGATTAGTGGTTTAAACAAGAGACAACACTGCAGATCTTACTATAAATTAGTGGTTTAAACAAGAGAAAACAATGCAGATCTTAGTGTAGATTAGTTGTTTAAACAAGAGAAAACATTGCAGATCTTAGTGTAGATTAGTGGTTTATACAAGAGACAACATTGCAGAACTTAGTGCAGATTAGTTGTTTAAACAAGAGAAAACAATGCAGATCTTAGTGTAGATTAGTGGTTTAAGCAAGAGACAACACTGCAGATCTTACTATAAATTAGTGGTTTAAACAAGAGAAAACAATGCAGATCTTAGTGTAGATTAGTTGTTTAAACAAGAGAAAACATTGCAGATCTTAGTATAGATTAGTGGTGTAAACAAGAGGCAACATTGCAGATCACCATCATCAAGTGCCCTGCCAGCTAGCATAGGCTTTCATGTCTCTTCACATACCTCGGTCTTTGGTGTTCTGGATCAACTCTGCTGATGATATTCCTCCATGCCACCGTCTCAATCCGTCCAGCATCATTTCTCTTGTCTGCCTCTCCTCTCCTCGATCTTTCCAGTTGTCACGATGTTCTCCAATGCCTCTCTTCTCACCACATATCCAAAGAAAGCTGTGTGGCTCTTTCTTATTGTTGTATAATGTTTTAGTTTCATTAGCCTCTTTCATGCAATCTTGTTTCATATCTGCAATATTGTTTCTACTTTCAGTTCATATACTGATTTGGTCTCACTACTGTTAGATTTTTCACCTGTATGCTAGTGCATTTATACATGCAACAAATACACATTGATAAACTACTAGAAGTTACCCCCAAAACTACATGTTTACATTTATACAAATTCATCATCATCATGTGCTCTGCCAAATAGCGCAGGCGTTGGTGGACTCCACACATCTCTGTCTTCGACTCCACACATCTTACAACTGTCATCCTTGTGAGGTTTAACAACACACTTACTGCTGTCATCCTCATGAAGGTTAGCAACACACTTACAACTGTCATCTTTGTGAGGTTTAGCAACACTTACAACTGTTATCTTTGTGAGGTTTAGCAACACACAACTGTCATCCTCGTGAAGTTTAGCAACACACAACTGTCATCCTCGTGAAGTTTAGCAACACACTTACAACTGTCATCTTTGTGAGGTTAGCAGCACATTTACAACTGTCATCCTCGTGAGGTTAGCAACACACTCAACTATCCACGTACAAACAAGTAATCTGTGGCTTTTGAAATTCGTTTTTGGGTCGTTCGATTTAAGGCGAACACATGATCTGTTGGAGACGTATATAATATTAGTTTACGCAACAGACATTGTGCCACCCGCGGTAATGCCATGTCAGAATGCAAGATATAGTAGGAGAAACACAATGTTGCAGGCCAGCTGTACCATCACCCACACTCTATATCACACACTCAGTGACGCGCGCGCGCTTTCATATCTAGTGACTTCACGTCCGCAGCATTATCTCAATTATTTCTCTGTAACAGATTGAGTTTCTCTCTCTTTTTTCTTCTCTCTCTCTCTCTCTCTCGCTCTCTCTCTCTCTCTCTCTCTCTCTCTCTCTCTCTCCCTCTCTCCATCCTTCTTCTCTCCACCCCCGCCCCCTTTCGCCCTTATCCTTTTTCCTCCCTTCTCCTTCTTCCTCTCCCAAGAAACGCGATTCATCTTTTACAATAGAGAGGAAACACCTTTGACCTATTTCACTTGTGGAGGAGAGCCTGATGAAGGTCAAGGAACTCACGGGGACTGACGGGCACAATGGACACGGCCTGTTCCTTTATTCATTCCCTAGGCACGCATCACCTGTTGGGCTGTCCGGGCAACCTGTTCCTACTCCCCCCCCTCCCCCCACACACACACCGTTGACCGCGTGGGTGACTGGTAGACGCACCCACTTGCAGCCATTAGGCCATAGCCTGTCGTCTCGCTCTCGTTGAACATTGATTAACCTGGTCAACAAATGCTGGAAAGAATTGGCATGTGTCAGCCGAAAGGAAAAGAAAGTAAACAAAATTTCTTGGACTTCATTGTCAAATTAAGGTGTCTTATGGAGGCGGAGGAGGATCGGACCCAAGTTATACCAGTGTGGATATACACAAGAACAGGTCACACCTCATGGGAACACGGGGGAGAACCATATATAGGTCACGGAGACTCATTAAAACAAAAAGGACGCGGAAGAAATACAATAGAGACGAGTCAAGTATTTTGGGTATATTAAAAGACATTATCATGTTTCCTGCAGATAAGCGTTCTTGTCTGCCCACAGATCTCTGCTCTTGATGTTCTGTATCAATTATTAAAAGAGGTGGGCGTGGCAGAATGGAGAAGATCGCTGGTTCTGAAACTTTCGGTGCGCTGATCCCCAGGTAACAGGTTCAAACCCTAGACTCCTATACCGGTCAGTTGGACTAAAATGTTGTTTTCTCGTCCTTGACTTGTGGACGTAAATTACAAGTACATCTGAAGTCGCCTGGGACATTGGTAATAGGGAAAGATATTCCACACGCAAACATTTCTAGTGCATTAGAAGTTGCAGGACGTATATGGACTACGCTTGAGTTCAAAGCGAGCGGACACACACAAAGCATAACAAAAATTGTATTGATAATATTTCTTAACGCCAGCGTTTTTGACCTTCCAGAATTATTTTTCTCTCTCTGCCTCTTCCTCCTCTCATCTTTCCAGTCGTCGTGATGTTTTCTAAAACCTCTCTTTTTATTTCACGATTCATAGAACACCGTCTCTTTCTGATAGTTACGTGTAATGTTTTACTTTCATCGTGGAAAGTATTGTCACATTTTTTCGCCCAGCCGCATTGTTATTACCATACACGCGGTATTCAACCAACCACGTGTCCAGTCCACGACAAGGAAATAGACCAGTAATATAATATATATATATTTTCATGTAGTTGTGTGGGCTTGTGCTTGTTGTTTGTGTGCTGATAAAGTTTAGTTTAGTCGACGGATCAACATTACGGTGCCGGCTTCGTGGCTTAGAGGTTATGACTTTTCTCCGTAATCTTGTATACTCTCGTCGGTAACGTGATGACGGTGAGAATCAGCAGTGGTTCGAATCGCATCGGTAACTTACGGGGTATGTGAGCCGGCCGCTCAGAAAGCAATGGCAAACTACTGAGCGTAATCTTGCCAAGAAATCAACATACAGCTGAAAGATGCTGGTGTTGACAGCGATGTCCTATAAAGGATATGCAAAAAAAAAAAAAAAAAAAATCAACATCACGGCACACGGGTGTAACCCATAAGTGCTCCATTATACCCCTAACTCAAGCCTGAGTCTGACAAATCTCAGCTCAGTGCACGAACTCCGTAGCACCGGCGAGGATCCTGAAATACCTTGGGTAGATTTTTAACTTCGAAATTTTGCCCGGGCAGCACCGTTATTTCCAGCTGCCAAGGAATTTTTTACGTGTGCAGCAATAAAAACGGGCGTCCGATCTCACTACCCATAGACCAGGAAAAATGTTGTTACCAGAAGTCCAAGTGAAAAAAATCCCGGCCCTCACCGGGGCTTGAATCCGGGACCTCCAGCGCTCAAGGCGGACACCATACCTCAAAACCACTCAGCCTTCCTGATGAAGGTGCTGATGAAGGATTTGGCCGCAACATCCATTTTGTTACCTATGCTCGTTGTTCTAGTAAAACCTACCTGATCTAATTTTCAGTCTCCCCCCCCCCCCCCGTGTGTGTGTGTGAGATAGAGAGAGAGAGAGAGAGAGAGAGAGAGAGAGAGAGAGAGAGAGAGAGAGAGAGAGAGAGAGAGAGAGAGATGCATTCATTCTACTTTCATTACGCGACGTAACAATTGTAGTAACACTCCACCTCCACGGGTCCCGACATTTTGGGTGTAAACCAATATTGTGGAAGCCCGCAGTACGGGTCAGGCAGATGTCGTTGCTGGGGAACTGTCCTCACCAGTCTGCCAGACTTTAGTCTACTTGCTGCATTCACTGCTGTCAGTGTACCGGATTGTCAGCGCGCTGTTCACGGTGACCTTTCGGTGTCCACCAAATAACTTATCATACTTTATGTTTGTCTGCTGCGGATATGTTTTATGTGACGTCTTTAAGGCAAGGGCATTGCATTCATAACACCCTTCGCCACAGACACTGGCTCTGTTTCGAAGGGCTTACAAATGCCATTCGTAATTATGTGTACCCCGTTCGAAACACAGCTGCGGACGTTTTGGCAGCAGACCGCCTTACCTTGGTTTCCCATACAAAGGTATTAGAGCTGGTCGTTCTGAAAGTAATGGCAAACTACTGAACGTAAACTCGCCAAGAAATCACAAACGGCCACACAATGCTGGGGTTGATTGCGACGTCATGTAAAGGATATGCGACTAACATTTGGTGTTGGTAGAGAAATAGTAATAATAATGTCTCTTACAATTATGACGGAATGGAATGTCTTGAATTAGGGAGCAGAAAAGGGCGGGCATATAAATCAGCATGGCCAAATGGATACGAGCGCTCATTCTTAAACTTCCGGTGTGCTAATGGTGAGGTAGCGGGTTCAACCCCTACATCGGTCAGTTGGGCTAAAATGTAGACGACATCTAGTCTTTGACTTGGGGACGTAAATTACACGCATCTCAGAAGTCGGAGTGGGTTCGCCTGATGGCGAGGGACACGGGTAATGGGAAAAGCTAACCCACACGCAAAAGTCAGTTCAGTATGGACCACGCTCGTATTCACAGCGAGCGAACTACAGCCATAATATTTTTGTTATAATAGTAATCGTAGGGTGTTGGTTAAACACTTATCAGTCGGCCCCGGGGTCGGAGGTTAGATCGGCATTGGTGCAGGTTCGAGTTGTTAACAATTGTCTGTCGGCCACAGGGTCATAGGTTAGATCCGCAGTTTTTAACAATTGTCCTCGGCTCCCCAGGTCGACCCACTCTAAAATGGGTACCAAGAAATGTTTTGGAAAATAAAGGCGGTCATTGGGGTATATTGACTACATCACCCAGCGAGCGTCGCCTGGTCTATGACAGTTAGTTAGTTGGTTGGTTTGTTGGTTGGTTGGTTGGCTGGTTGGTTAGTTAGTTAGTTAGTTAGTGAGTTAGTTAGTGGATAGATATTTAGTGAGTGAGTGAGTTGGTTGGTTGGTTGGTTAGCTGGTTGGGTGGTTACTTAGTTAGTTAATTAGATAGTGAGTTAGTTAGTAGATATATATTTAGTTAGATAGTTAGTTAGTTAGTTAGTTAGTCGGTCGACAGATCATCCTCACTGCACATCGAACCATTCAGTCCATAAGCGCTCGGATCCCCTCCTCACTAAATCCCGCAGCGTGAAGCGGCTCACACCAGTTCTGTGTTGGTTTATCAATCTTCTTTGGCTTCCTGCGTAGTGTTCTTGTTTGACCACACCGCTTTTAACTTGCTGTTCTCGCAGTCTGGCCATGGTTGTAGATTCAGTCATCACTTGGTTCTCGCTAACAGCCAATCTGAATCTAGCACCATATGCCCCAAAACGGCACATATATATATATATATATATATATATATATATATATATATATATATATATATATATATATATATATATACTCCAGTTTATAGTACTCTTGACACTGTAGTTGGTATATACCCTCCCAAGGCCAGACAATCCCAGAAACCAGTTTGTAACGGTAGTGGGGAGCTAATACATGGATAAACATTGCGTTCTTTGTGTAAACATTGAAATGTGGTGGAGATATAACCAATGTTTAGACATTCGGTACAAACACAGCTTGGTACACTTCAGACATTACCTACAAGTTGCTTTGATTTGAAAGTCTAAATACTGGCGCACATCTTGTTTTGTTTGACTCGTGCGGTCTGCTTCAGAAAACGATATCCACATTTTTCACAGGCGGGAAACAGTTTTTTCACAGGCGGGAAACAGTTTGGAAGTATATACTATACTATACATTGTTGATGAAAGTATGGAAGTATATATGTTGTTGGTGAAAGCATGGAAGTATATATATATCCCTTTCTGAAGCAGCCTCCTCCTCCCCTTCTACTTCTTCCTCTCTTCCTTCCCCTCCCTCTCTTTCTTCTTCGTCATCTTCTTTGTCTTCGTCTCATCCTCCTCCTCTTCTTCTACCCTTTCCACCGCACCCCTCACGTCCTCCTCTTGTTTCTTCTTTTACTCCTTCTACTTCAACAGTTTATTCTCGCCAAGCCCTTCACCTTTGTTGTTTCTTGTAGTTCTTTGCATATCTTTCTCACATCATTCACCACCACTCAAGTTATTTTCTCGTGTGTTTATAGTCTTATTTCTTTTGCCTTATTAACTATCTGCTCAGGTCACGATACACGTCTATACAGAATGTTCTGTCTGCCTTTCTCGATCTCCTGTCTATGTTTCTGATCAGTTGTTGCAATAGACTAATACACATCAATATCAGTTGCTGGGGTATCATTGAGGCCATTGTAATAGCATGAGAAATAAATCCACGGGTATTGATAAACACTCTTATAAGTAAATAAATGAACACACATAGTATTGCTTGGCGCTCATAGAATGAGAAGAAGGAAGTAGACATTCGAGCGATACTATGTGTGTTTATTTATCAGCTGTCTTTGTGACCTCAAAGGGTTCCCTGATTGATTTCCCATATAAGCAGAGAGAAGAAGTAGAGATTCGAGGAACACCCGGGGAAAACAGTATAAGCAGAGAAGAGAAGTAGAGATTCGAGGAACACCCGGGGAAAACAGTATAAGCAGAGAAGAGAAGTAGAGATTCGAGGAACACCCGGGGAAAACAGTAATCCCATGGCAAGAAACGGCTGTGGCTATGTGCTATGTTAGGACTAGCACACCTTGTGGGCTTGAGTACACGGGGGAATAGCAGCACAGACTAAACAATATAACAATGTAAAGACCAGTAAGCACACTATAAAAATGAGACAAACAGTATTCTGTGGTCATGTGATGAAAAGATAGGCATTGGAGAACAGCGACAACTGGAAAGATAAGTGTGAAAAGAGGTAGAGGAAGACTAAGAGAAATAGTGCTGGGTGGACTGAGACAGTGGCATGCAGGAATATCAGCAGTAGAGTTGATCCAGAACACCAAGGATGGAGATCAGATGAGACAGCTCCTTGCTGGAGGAACAAGTGTACTTCGATGTACAGCCAGTTTGTGGAACTGAACAATACAGATTTGCCAGGGGGAATCCGTGGTGACATCGTGGATTCTTCAGTGGCTTGCTACAACTGAGGGTTTCCAATGGTGTCACACGGGTAGATAGTCTGTTACATTGGATGACAAACCTTACACGAATGTCTGTCGAAGCCGGACGCACTTAGCTTGGAGGTACATAATTTTGCACGACGCATCATTCCTCGAAATAGGAACGAAGGAGATGAATGATATCATCAAAACACAACTGTCATGCCTGGAATCAGCAGAGATATGGTTTCTGGCCCAGATGATGCGAATACCTAGGGCTGATTGGGTAGAACGATTACCTGAGGCAGGCCAATGAAAGCATTATATAATATATTAATGGCACCTTGCCGGTTTGACAGACGATAGTTTGTTACATTGTGCTTCAAAAAGGCATAATAACTAATTATACCTCTCCATAGCACAAAGTCTGGGTTGAATAGTAGAGACTACGTGTTGTCCATGCGGTATGATCCCTCTCTCTGCCTGCCTAGTTTACTCCAGAGGAAAAGTAACACCAATACGTCTGGAACCAGAGAACCTGCCTGATTAGCAAAGCAGTGATCTAACTGTTCGCCTCTCGGAGGTTCGATCCTAGATCAGTTGCCAACCAAGACTTATGGTCTGGCATGCCCTGCCATGACCTGTAGGTTGCATTGCCTCACCCTAGGTTAAGGATTGTACCTTCCTAATTGCGCCCCTCTGCCCGAAGCCGTTGGCACAATGTGGGGTGTCGGGTGTGATGATCGCCGCCCAACATTCAGCGCTAATAGAAAGCATTTAATACCGTCTGCTGTCATATTATATACAACGATGAGAAAGAGACAAAGTTTGGTCACATGAGGAGAAGGGAGGCATTAGGGAACACTGTGACGACTCGAAAGATCAGCGGTAAAAGAGGAAAGGACAGACCGAGAGAAATGGAGAATGATGATCTCAATCGATGCCATGGAGAAATATCATTAGAATTGATCCAGTGTAGGGACATGAATGCCGGTCTCTCTGGCCGAGGAGTTACACCACTTTCTTCATAATCCCGTTTATCACGCAGAGTCTCGTAGCGGGCGAGAGCTGGAAGCGGTTCTACCCCCGCTGGTGACTTGCGGGATAACTGAGCCGGCCGCTCAGAAAGCAATGGCAAATTACTGAGCGTAATCTTGCCAAGAAATCAACAGACAGCTGAAAGATGCTGCTGTTGACAGCGATGTCCTGTAAAGGATATGCGAATAAAAAAAAAAGGGGGGGGGGGACATGAATACCTGCACCACTTTTCAAGGCACATGCTTTTGATGTAAACCACGTGAGGCGTATGCCCACGTTGACCCCGCCAGACAAAGAAATTGTAAACACCCTGGTAAAGTCATGGATGCGTGGGGATGCACCATTTGTTGTTGCTATTACGCAGAAGTGTCAAAGTAAACACCCAGCAAATTCCCCCAGGGCAACAGTTTGCTCTGGCTGGACTGATTGAGTCCGTGTTGTAGTTAAAAGACTCTCCAGTTTGGGCAGTGTGGTTTCATTGTAATGTCCAGCTCGTTGACAATTCCGTGGGTGTTGACTTGTTGATTCATGTGTGACATGACTACAGAAAGTTGGACTGTCTTCTTCTAATGAGAGTGACCAGTTTCTTTGTGAGTTGATTTCTTTTCAAATATCTTCATTGCTCTTTCTACCCACACACGGTTTTCTCGTAATTCTTCTATAAAACCACATTTCCGCAGCTTCCACATAATTCTTCAGTTGTCAGCTTATTATCCATGATTTACTGCGGCGTACAGGATTGACTAAATATAGATGAACTCTTTTTTTTTTTTTCACCTCGATGGGAAAAGGTACACTGCTAAGGATATTGTTCATCTTGTGAAATGCTGCCTTTTCTTGCTGTATTCTGCGTTTAGCTTCTTTAACACAGTTTTAATCTGCTGTTACTAAAGTACCCAAGTACTTAAATATATTGACTTGTTCCAGATTGGTTCCATTCACTTTGAAGCCACATTTGCATATAGTTATCCTTTGTAATAACCGTTACTTCTCTTTTTCTGTTCCCCTGTTAAAGAAGTTTATTTAAATAGTTGGGTCCATTCAAGGATTAATTTGTGCTCTGTTTGATCCTACTGTGATAAAACCAGATTGTGTGTGTGAGTGTGTGTGTGTGCGTGCGTGTGTTCTTTCCGTTTTCGCTTATTGTACCATTTTCTCATTCCGCACCTCTGTTTTTCGTTTCCAGTTTTGTTGACCGGACTAATTTTCGCATGTTGAGATGAGTATTCTTCTATTTTATGTGTGTGTGATTTTTTATTGTTTCGTTTTTCTTGTTCTACTGATGAAGACTTGGGTGGAAGCGTACGCCTGTATCTGTCTGTGTTTTTCCGGTCGTCGAGTTTCTTAGTTAGATTTGATGTTTTTTTGTTTTAAATTTTCTTATTCGCGCTCCGTTAAGCGAGAACTAAATCCACCCTTTCGATACCATTTCCAATGTTACCATGTGCCTCTAAGTAGTTTCCTGCTATGGGTCTTTGATGTGATAGCGCCATCACATTGTGTAGACCAAAGAGCAAGGAGGAATAGGTCTTTCCCTCACTTTGGTAAGCGACGAGTCCAGGCGTCAAACCAGCGTCCGACCGACCATACTCATGGCATTATGGGTGCGGCGCGGTTTGGTATCAGTCTCGCTACCGCGCCCACGTGTTGAATACAGATAGTGTATTGTTCTTCCTTGTAGTAAAGTTATTTCTAGTGTCGTCCCTCATTGGCCATGTTGTTATGTGAAACATGACATGATGGAAGAACACATCGAATCTCTCTTCTAGCCGTGCGACATGATGAAAGAACAAACACATGGAATCTCTCTTATAGCAGTTTTTTTTTTTTAAGCATATCTTTTACAGGACTTAGCTGTCAACACCAGCATCTTTCAGCTGTATGTTGATCTCTAGGCAAGATTGCGCTCAGTAGTTTGCTTATAGTAGTAAGACATGATAAAAGAACAAACACATGGAATCTGTTATATAGCCATAAGACATAATGGAAGAACGAACACATTGAAACGCTCTTATAGCTGTAAGATATGATAAAAGAACAAACACATGGAATCTGTTATTTAGCCGTAAGCATGATGGAAGAACAAACTTGTATGTGAGACCTTGTACGTGAAACAAACAGCACTGTAGCCTCAATTACAGCCAGTTTCCGATGTCAGTTTTTAGTGTTGCATATTCTTCTACAGGACATCGCTGTCAACACCAGCAGGTTACTGCTGTTGTGATCTCTTGGCAAGTTTACGTTGAGTAGTTTGCCATTGCTTTCTGAACGACTGCCCCCCCCCCCCCCCCCCAACCAATTCGTTAAAACTCAGCACAACGCGGTCTGCTGCCAAATCGCGCACAGCTGTGTTTCGAACGCAGGTAAGCGGAATTACGAAGAGCCTTCGCCACGGAGCACGGCTTTCCAATGTCGCAGCACTAGAAAATCTAGAAGATGTGTGGCAGAAATTTAATCGACTCCTTTATCAGCCACGCTGTTATATGAAAACGCCATTATGGAGTCCTGATGAATCGTATGTGAAGTCATGTGTTTTGTGTGTGTGTGTGTGTGCTGTATGTGTGTGTGTGTGTGTGTGTGTAATAGGACCGCCGCCCTGCTTTCCGAATAATAAGGTTTACATGGTCGTTCATCCGTGTCATGATATAGCTTGTAGACGATTGTCTGGTCGCATTTATGTCATTGTTATGCCAGGTGCCTGGCTGTTCCACAGTTTCAAGTGTTGACTGATTTCATTGTTGTTGTCTCGGCCGTGTAACACCCAGCTGGTAAACACTTCGTTATGTTTACCTAGCTGAAGAATGCATTGTTTTCCTTAGCGGTGAAAGGTGTCATTTTACGTCAATGAACTCATCGTAGTGACACCTTATCGTGCTTGTTGTCGTCGCCGGTTTGTTGTTGCCTCAGAGAGGATGAAAGACGAGACAAGTTAACGCCGAACCTCTTATACGTCCATAAGACAGGAAATAAAGAACAATCGTTGTATATTGAGCCTATTATACACAGAAAGAAAGAACAATCGTTGTATATTGACCCTCTTATCCGCGTCCGTAATTTAATTAGAAGGCCCCTCCACTGGAATCCACAGGGCACAAGAAACAGTGAGAGCTGAAATCACAGGGAGAAGAGAGTTAAAGATGGATGTGAACGGTATGGGAAGGACACGAAGGGAGCCGCATGAGATAGGATAGGAGGACTAGGAGTGAGTGCTTTATGGGGCTGTGCTTCAATGGGAGACAAGAAGAAGAAGAAGAAGAAGAAGAAGAAGAATTGTGAAGTCCTGGTGAATAGTTATATACTAATTATCACCACAGACGAGCTACAAGCAACATCGTTTCAGGCCACAATGAACAAGACGCATAAAAACATCTCTCTATCTATGGAACACGAACACAACGAAGCGTTACCATTCCTAGATATTCTAATGAGACGTAGAGCAGACGGCACAATTCAAAGATCGGTGTATCGCAAAGAAACATGGACTGGCCAATACCTAAATTTTCAGAGCTTCACACCTGTCCAGTACAAACGGGGCTTAGTACGGACCTTGTTTGACCGTGCTAGAAAGATATGCACCCAGGACACACTGACAGAGGAATTTGAAACTCTGAAGAATGTCTTACACCTGAATGGGTACTCCACAGGATTTATAAAGCGCCATTGCCAACAGCCAAAACCCAAAGCAGACGTAACTACAGTCCCTAAACTCAAGGTATTCATCCAGCTAACCTTTCGAGGGGATGACGTAATGCAACGTCTACAAGACCGGCTTACTACAGCAGTAGGTCGAACATTCTGTGCGGCAACTCCAGTCATTAGATGTAAAACCGTACCCATTCCTACACCAACAGTCAAAGAGCCTGTTCCTCTGTACGCCACAAACAATTGTATTTACCAATTCACATGTAGATGCCAGGCCGTTTACATTGGTCGAACGGAGAGACAGCTTAACAAACGAGTGTCAGAACACATACCTCAATGGGTCAACAAGATACAACACACAGGAGATGCTAGCCGCGAGGAGCCGACACACCGGAAGCTCCCAGCGTCTTCAATCGGCAGGCACATTGTCGCCAGTGGCCATGTTGTGTCCAGAGACACTGCATTTCGCGTGTTGTTTAGAACACAAAATACTCGCTTGTTAAAATTTGCAGAAGCAATTATGATCTATCAACGCAAGCCAGAATTGTGTAAACAGAAAGACATGTTAGTCAGCTTAAAATTACCGTGGTAGATAAGTGACATTACTGTGCGAATATGTGTATATTTCAACTTGAAGGATTTATCTAGTTAATTTCACGTAAGTTGTGTGATTTCTGCAGTATGTACCTGACGAGATGCAGCGAAATATGCCAGGCAATAAATCGTGCAATCTATTGTTTGTGTCTTCGTTATTCAAATAGTTATATAGATCTTTTTTCTTTTATGTTACTAAGGCTTGACCCATCATCATCATTATGTGCCATGATTGTAAGCGTGGGACTTTATAGTTCAGCTTTCTTACATGTCACCCAGAGATGGTGTTGATCCGAAGGCAGTGGTTGCTGAGCGGTCACAACTGGAAGGGGTCGTTTCATTTTCGTGCAAGGGCATGCGGGTGTACAAGAAAATGAGCAGGCTGAAAGACTTGCAGGTAAGACTGCTCTACGAGAAGTAAGCCTTTTGCGAGAACTAAGTAAATACTGTGAATCTACACCTATGGTCAGACCGCGAGAACAGCAAATTAAAAGAGGTGTGGCCAAATAAGAACACTATGCTGGAAGCCAAAGAAAATTAATACACCTACACAGAACTGGTGTCGTTAGTCGCTAGACACTACAGGATTTACTTAGAAGGGGATCCGAGCACTTATGGACATCGGCTCGATGTGCAATGAGGATGTTCTGTCCACTAACTAATACGTCACCAGTCTCAGACCAGAAACGTGTTCTTGTCCGGATGATCCCATCTAGTCAAGTCTTCATGGTATTTATCTGTTTTACTTCCCTTTACTCTTTTACCATTCCCCCAGCAGATTACTCGTCTCTGTGTTTAGTTATCTTCTGTGTGTGTTTGTAAGGTCTCCCTCTGTGTCGTGTTCACTGTTGGTGTGAGTGAAAGGCTGACATTGTAGTGCTACATTCTCAGGTTTTCTCTGTGTCTTTCCTGTCCAGCATCACCGTCTTTATCTCACCTTTGTGATTGGCTCTACTCCGTCTGGTTCTCACAAAGCTTCACGTTAGTGATTTTGTTGTACCATCTTAGTTCATCTATTCTAGCGCTTAAACTTCCTGTACGCTGATGAGAAAGTAACGGGGTAGTTTCCTAGACGCGTTAATTTGGACTTCTCGTTCACAAAGCCATGGCAAGTTCTAAACTTAAAATTGTATAGAAAATCAACCTGGGTTTGGGGTTGATAGCCATGTCCCGCAGAGAACATGTGTTGTTCTTGTTAATGTTAATTCCGCGTAGGCGCCACTTAATGTTAATTCCGCGTAGGCGCCACTTAATGTTAATTCCGCGTAGGCGCCAGTTAATCTGCGCGTGTTATTAAGTAGTCACTGTTTTAGTCATTCTCCAAGTTTGTAATCCACACGGCAGTAGTGACTTAACGTTAGAGTTCAATATACATTTGGTATTAGTTTTTATATGAGAGACGATGCTGGACAGTTTGACATCATGACATGAAGGGACATTGGTATCAGAAATGATCGGCAGCACCAGGAATCCAGACAATCATGATAGCAACAGTGAAATTACTAAATACCAACCATGTATACAGCCTGTGGTGCTAATGACAGATGCAAAATCAGTACTCGAAGCGCTCCTGTCTTGGAAATGAGTACTACGGACACTACTTTCTAAAATTGGCAGCCAGCGTAAGGTCACCATACAGTGGATATCATCTCACCGTGGAGTACTCGGAACTGAGAGAGGTGATCGATTGGCTAAGGAAGGACAATAGAAGAACAACCTGATGTACCCGTTACGTACCACCAACAGAACTGAATGATCAAATCAGTCACAAAGCCTCCAACACCAGCTCAAGATGACTACCACGTTATGGACAGACCAGAACAAATTATTGTTCTATGCTTCAGAACAGGACACAATAGATTTCGCAACCACATGTATACAAAATTCAAGATTGGTGAATCAGCCATGTGTACATGTGGATTGGCGCCGCAGACAGCACATTACATACTCCAAGACTGCCCAAAATTTTATATATATTTATATATGCAAATCTTCTGGCCTGGAGACATAACAGTGGAAGATACACTCTATAGACCACTGATTGAACTGAAATAGACGGGGAAGTTCACACAAGTGACACCATTGCAGTTATAGACATATTTCAAGCGAACGAAAGAAGAAGATTGGCAGCACAAGAGAAGAGGTTGTGGACAGACATTATCACCAACGCTACATGACATGGACTATAAGAGGATTAGCGTTAATACCCTTTGACCTCCACGAGTATCATAGTTATGAAAGCTTATCTCGTATGTTATATTTTTATTTCAATATCTCTATCTGTTTCTCCTAGTCAGGAAGTCCTACAAGAAGCAAATGAGAACCTTAAATTAATTAGAGAAATTAGACGTAGACAGTGACATTTTATTTACTAAATAACTTGGTGACGGCTGGCAAGATTGGAGGAGGGAAGAACAAGTGGAAGACAGACAAATAAATACCTGGATGGCTTGGCCACATGGCATGGTCGAGACAAGAACACAGAGTTGATCCACGACTCTGGTGATCGCGTGAGATGGTGAAACATGACCGCCCACGCTTATCGACATGGCACATGTTGATGATGACCCCCCCCCCCCCCCCCCCCCCCCCCCCTTCGTTACCTACATCGCTGCCTAAATCGGTGTATGAACGTATATTTATTTGTGACATTTACAAGCGCCGTGTTTCACTGCGTCATCAGACATGACATTCCTTTGTGTTACACAGTAGACGTCACATCAACATGGCCATTAGTTTATTAACATTTTATAATAATGCCCTGAAATGTGTTTGACATATCCGGTGATGAATGTCGCCAGAGGACCCGTGTGTTGTGTCTATGGGTCCTGGATTGTGTGCTGGAATCTTCGCTTTGACCTACCGTAGATTAGCTTATAGTCTGTTTACTTTTGTCTACCCCAATATAAAATTCCATACCTCAGTAACCAACTGAGGGAAAATGATCAGATTTAGCATATAACCTTATCATTATGTCCATCCAAAACAACATTTTTTTTTGGTTCTGGAGATTGTACAGCAGATTTCAAAGTTTGTTTATATGCGTTATATAATTTACGGGTCAGAGATGAAGTGCACATTATTAAATGTATTACGTCTTCACACGGAAACATTAGCGTTGAATAGTTAATTTTCTTGTGGGACATAGGATTGGCCTTATGACAAGAGCCTCGCGTAGTGGAACGGGTCATTACTGTAAAACAAGTTTGTTAGCGAGAAATCACTAGTTTTTCACCAAAACATCAAAGAAATGTCGCCGCTTTCCATGATTTAAGTTGCTTTTGGACCTATCAAAGACACATTCCTTGGGTGGGGGTAAATATAAGACGCAGGAAAAATGTCATAACGATGCAACAGACAGTTTTCAAAATAATTGATCGTGAATGAAGGCATTCATTTCTGGACATACTATACACATCCCGGGTTGGACTCCGAGAAATGAAAAGGCGGTGTGCTGGGTCTCGGGTTACATGTTAGAATCTTCCTTCTTGCCCACCGTAGATTGGCTTCGACTGTAGTCGAGAAATGAAATGGCTGTTGAGGGACATTAGACGTGATCCTCTTTGTCTGATAAAGTAGTAATTGATCACGTGAGGGAGTCTCCGTGGCGAAGTGGTTGTGCGGCCTGTCTCGCCTTTCGAAGATTGTGGGTTTGACGCCAGGCTACGTCGTTCGGTTCAAGAGTGCCATTTTCTCAGCGAATCCGGGGGTCGTCGCTGGAGCTACGGAGTTCCGTGCTTTGTGCGACGCTTTCGGCAAGCTGCCCTGCGGAAAGAGACCCAGACATATGGGAATTTTCCAGGTGCAATCAAGTCGATCCTCTCCGATTGCCTTTAAAACTTCATTTTTATCACCCTAAATAGAAAATAATATTGGACCTACCCAAATAAAAATAGCTCTTTCACACTGCGTCACTGGTTTCTGGTTTCTGAGGACATAAAAAAAAATAATACAACAAACGGAAAAAAAAAATAAAAATAAAGGACGAATAAGAAAGTCCAAGAAACAAATGAAACCCGTAAATTGGTTAGAGAAGTTAGATGTAAACAGTCAACATTTTATGGGATGATTATGAGGAGAAATACATTTGAAAACTTCGTGACAACTGTCAAAATTGACGGGAAAAGAGCATGGGGAAGGCAAAGAGATAAAGACCCGGGCGGCTTGGCAACTTGGCACAATCGGAATAAGAAGACAGATGCAAGGTTAGTGATCGCTTATCGGCACGGCACGAGATGATGTTTTCAGAATTGACCTTTCTTGTTCTGTTAACTTGAATAGTTATCACTACATGCCTCCTCGTACAGTAGCAAATATGCTGATACCCTGACAGTGTGTTTTTATGATACCCCCACGATGTGTTTCACTACACGCGTCTTATCTGTGTTGTTTACCGAGCCAAGAGACGAGGGAAGGAACGAGAAAACCTCCACAGACCATTTACCTGAGCATTTTAACCCAGTTACAAAATAGAACAAGAAAGCCGCATGGCTTTACACTTTTATTTATTGAAGTTGTTTTAAAACCGTGTAGGCTTTGTAAAGTGTGTGTTTGTTTATGTACACGTAAAGCAACAGCGTGAGTCATTCTCCTACTTTTCTTCACGTCTTCTGGGAAGATTCCAGTCTCAAGGAGCACGGAGTTGCCTTGCACCTTGTCCCGCGTGTGGTGTGAGCACTACCTGGTTGCTTATTTCATCAGTGGAGACTGCAGGCCGTGCTTGTGCGTCCTCCAGCTTCGCTGACTAAACCCGAAAGAATGGATTGGGTTTTTTAACACTTAGAGATAAACTCATTCTTGTGTTCAACTTACTTCTTGCCGTGTAGTGTACGGGACGAGTTGAGTTAGTTCCATATCAATATACAGGACGTCGCAGTCAACACCAGCATTTTTTGCTGTTTGATCTCTTGGAAAGGTCACATTCAGTTGTTTACCATTGCTTTCTGAACGACCGGCACGCATACCATTTCGTAAAAAAAAACAACGCAAGACGGTCTGTTGCCAAATCGGCCGCCGCTGTGTTTCGAACGCGGGTATGCGGGATTACGAACTGCGTCCTAACACCTTCGCCGCGGAGCCGGTTGAAGTGTTGGTAATTTCGAGGTTTGGGGCCTACTTCAGTGTCTAGAGGTGTCTAGTTCGGATCCAATTTAAGAACAATGTAAATGACAGAAAATTAACTCCAAGGATGTCACTCTGTTATTTGTGGATAATCTATCGGTCGTCCAACCTTCTGGGAACAGAACCGAAAGAACCAGTATCCGACCACTCGGCGGTTCGAAATCGGAAATAGTAGGCAATACAAGATTACATACAAGACAATTTGAAAATTAGAAACCTACCAACAACAGAACATTTATACTCCGGGAAGTGGTGGTATGTTTATGAACATTTGTTTTGACTGACACCTGGCGGTCTTCATAGACGACAGTTTGTAAATGGAGTTATACCTCGTCATAGCACGAAGCCTGGACTGAAATTAGAGACCACCTGTTGCCCATGCAGCAAGATCCCTCTTCCGGCCTACCTAGTTTATTCCAGACACAAGGTGACACTAATATATCTAGAACAAGCCAGAGACAAGGTGACACTAATACATCTAGAACAAGCCAGAGACAAGGTGACACTAATACATCTAGAACAAGCCAGAGACAAGGTGACACTAATACATCTAGAACAAGCCAGAGACAAGGTGACACTAATACATCTAGAACAAGCCAGAGACAAGGTGACACTAATACATCTAGAACAAGCCAGAGACAAGGTGACACTAATATATCTAGAACAAGCCAGAGACAAGGTGACACTAATACATCTAGAACAAGCCAGAGACAAGGTGACACTAATACATCTAGAACAAGCCAGAGACAAGGTGACACTAATATATCTAGAACAAGCCAGAGACAAGGTGACACTAATACATCTAGAACGCCAGAGACAAGGTGACACTAATACATCTAGAACAAGCCAGAGACAAGGTGACACTAATACATCTAGAACAAGACAAGCTGCAGGAGCTTCCAGATCAGCAAAGCAATGCTCTAACTGTCCGACTATCGGAGCTTCGACCCTACACCAGTTACCGACCAAGAATCAATTACCTTTTGTAATAGGGAACAAAATATCTGGTATATTGTTTTCAAATCTTCACATACAAAGCATCAGATACATGGTATCACACATAGGCTCTCAAATGTGGGGCCTCACATACAGTGTCCCACATACAAGTTCTCACATACATGGTCTCCAATAAATGTTGTCACATTCAGGACCTCGCATACAGGTTTTGACATACATAGTGTCGCATATAAGGTGTTATATGCAAGGTCCAACACAATAGTCTCACATACACGATATTGCATATAAGGTCTTATATTAAAGGTTTTGCATACACGGTCTCATAAACGTCTCACATACACGGTCTCACATACGCAGTGTAACATACAAGGACTCGCATACATGGTCTTGTATATATTGTGTGCCTTTACATAGTGTGCCTTACATACATGATCTCATATACAAGGTCTCACCTGTAGGGTATCACATACAAGGTCCCACATGCAGGTCTCACATAGTGTGTCTTACAGGGGTCTCATAGACAGGGTGGGACATTGCATGGTCTCCCATACAGGTTCTCATATAGAAAGCCTCACATACAAGGTCCCATGAAAGGTCTCACATAGTGTCTCTTATATGTCTCACAGACAGAGTTGGGCATTGCAGGGTCTCATGTACAAGGCCTCACATACAAGGTCCCACATAAAGGTCTCCCATAAAAGATCTCACATATTGTGTCTTATATGTGTCTCACAGACAGAGTGGGGTATTGCAGGGTCTCATGTACAAGGCCTCACATACAACGTCCCACATAAAGGTCTCCCATAAAAAGTCTCACATAGTGCAACCTAAAGGGGTCTCACAGACATGGTGGGATGTTGATGGGACGTTGCAGGGTCTCACATACAGGTTCTCATATACAAGGTCCCGCATAAGGGTCTCCCATAGTGTGTCTTACAGAGGTCTTACAGAGGTCTCACAGAGGTCTCACAGACAGGGTGGGACATACCTTCTTCAGATTCCTGGTCTGGAACAGACAGAGGCGATCACCACCTTTTAGTCCTGTCTGTCTCCAGATATTCTGATATCTTCGATGATGATTGTTATTATCACTTGCTGATGAATGTATGTATTATTTTGTTGTTCAGCTGTTTAAGATTTCCCATTACACCTTTCTCCTTTAAGATTTCCCATTACACCTTTCTCCTTCCTCCTTTACTTCCTTTGCCTGGTATTTTTCTAACAGAATGCTAATTTCTCCATCTTCCCTTCATCCCCTCGTCGTTTATGTTTCGCAAATACAAACGATTGGTGGTCTAACATTTGAGAAAACAAAGTTGCCAATAACAAACGATTACTGTTCTTACAACATTTAAGAGGCCAAAGTTCCTAGCAACAAACGATTAGTTGTCTAACAACATTTAAGTGGCCAAAGTTGCCAACAACAAACGATTAGTGGTCTAACAACATTTAAGAGGCCAAAGTTCCTAGCAACAAACGATTAGTGGTCTAACAACATTTAAGAGGCCAAAGTTCCTAGCAACAAACGATTAGTGGTCTAACAACATTTAAGAGGCCAAAGTTACCAACAACAAACAATTAGTGTTCTAACAAAAAGTTCCCAGCAACAAACGATTACTGTTCTTACAGCATTTAAGAGGCCAAAGTTGCCAACAACAAACGACTACTGTTCTTACAACATTTAAGTGGCCCAAGTTGCCAATAACAAACGATTTGTGTTCTAACAAAAAGTTCCCAGCAACAAACGATTGCTGTTCTTACAACATTTAAAAGGCCACAGTTGCCAACAACAAAAAATTAATGTTCTAACAACAGCTTTAAGGCCAAAGTTACCACAAAACAAGTGAGTTCCTTACAGTTCCTAAAACTAGTTCCTTACAGTTCTGACTGTAGGTGTCTGCCTTATAATTTTGATGAGTAATCAGGTAACACACGTTACTGTCATAACCTCCGCACTTGCCTTCTGCCCACGATGTCTTCATCTCTCTGCTAAACATTACATCTGCTCCTTCGGTTACTCAGTTTCTTCACAAGTTGATTACTCATTGCCCAGCATTCGCTTCTGTGCACGCAACCACACATAACCTTTCAGTAAATGAGTTGTTGTGCTTGCGATAATGCGCCTGTGGGTCGCAGCACACTTGGTGGTAGTATACTTGCTCAATTAACTGTTTTATATGTTGATTTTAGAGGATTTGACTTGTTCGCAACTTGAGTTGTTGATAGTTGGCAACTTTCACCGATCGAGTCTAGCAACTTTGGTTTCTTAACTGTTGCTAGAACTGTAATGGTTTATTGTTGGCACATTTCGCCTTTAATCTGTTGTTAGAAATTTCAATCGTTTGTTGGCAACTTTGACATTTTACCTGTTTGAATCTTCATCTTTTGTAGTTGGTAACTTTCACCCCCTAGTTGTTGTTAGCAGCTTAATTGTTTGCAGTTGGTAACTTTCGCTTCCTAGCTGTTCTTAGAACTTTAATCGTTTGTAGTTGTTTACTTTCGTCTTCTAGTTGTTGTTAGCTATCTAATTGTTGTTCGCAACTTTCGCCTCCCAACTGTTCAATTGTTTGTTGTTGGCAACTTTTTGTATTTTTTTTATTTGGACATTTTAACTTTTGTTAGAATCTTAATTTGTGTAGTTGGCAACTTTCACCTCCCAACTGTTCTTAGAACTTTAATCGTTTGTAGTTGGCAACTTTCACCTCCCAACTGTTCTTAGAACTTTAATCGTTTGTAGTTGGCAACATTCGTTTCCTAGTTTCTACAACTCGTCTCCTAGTTTCTACAACTCGTCTCCTAGTTGATATTAATTTAATTTTTTCTCGTTGTCAACTTTTGTCTCCTAGCTGTTTTAAGCAATGTAATTGTTTGTTGTTGGCAGCTTTAGCCTCTTATCCATGTCAGTGACGAGAGGCCAGTGTCTGGAGTCAATATCACCAAGTGACAATGACGACAGGCCAGTATCTGGAGTCAATATCTATAGATGTCAGTGAAGAGAGGCCAGTATCCAGAGTTAATATCTCCAAGTGTCAGTGACGAGAAGCCAGTGTTTGGAGTCAATATCCCCAAGTGTCAGTGACGAGAGGCCAATATCTGGAGTCAAATTCTCCAGGTGTCACTGACGAGAAGCCAGTGTCTGGAGTTAATATTTCCATGGGTCAGTGACGAGAGGCCAATATCTGGAGTCAGTATCCCCAAATGTCAGTGACGAGAGGCCAATATCTGGAGTCAATATCTCCAGGTGTCACTGACGAGAAGCCAGTATCTGGAGTTAATATCTCCAAGTTTCAGTCACGAGAAGCCAATATCTGGAGTCAGTATCCCCAAATGTCAGTCACAAGAGGCCAATATCTGGATTCAGTATCCCCAAGTGTCAGTGACGAGAGGCCAGCATCTGGAGTCAATATCTCCATTTGTCAGTGATGAGAGGCCAGTATTCTTGGCTAGTTAAGGAAATGAGCCTTCTCATATCATTTTGTCCTGGTTATGCTTTTCAGAACATCGACTTTACTGCAACAGCAGTGAGTCAAGTAAAGGGTCCCCAACCGCTACTAGAGACATATTGTCTATATTATGCAAGCCTCATATTTCTTTAGACTTATCAGCACTCGATGTCTCGTCAGCCGTCTTTATCCACTGGACCATTTCTTGATACCCATTTTAGGTTGTTTTGTCCAGGGAGCCCAGATCCACTGAAGAGATTTCCGTCTAGGTGAGGATTCTAACTCACGACCACCAAGCCGGCAGTAAGTGTACTAGCCACTGTGCTACTGTGGTTCCTATCGCTACAACCATACAAACCGCGCATCCCATTGTTATAATTATGCTTAATATCAATATAATGGGTGGAAGGGCTCCCGAAAATCCTCGACTCTTAGACAGGTACAACCTTGTTCCAAAAATTGCTGAAACCGTGGTGTTCTGTAACAAATTATGACATGCAACTCAAAGTTAGAGTCAACTTTTTTCCATGCTGACATTTTGGTGTTCTGTGACAAATTGTGACATACCAACACAAAGATAGATTCACCTTTTTTTTCATGCTGAAATCTTGGTATTCTGTAACAAATTGTGAACCAAAACTCATTGACATATACACCTGTGTTGTGTTACAGACATGTTGAAATCTCGATGTTTTCTAAGAAACTGTAGCGTGGCAACTCCAAGATAGATTCAACTGTTTTCCATGCTGAAATCTTGGTGTCCTACAGCAAATAATGGCCGCAGAATTCAAAGACAGATACAACTGTGAATCTGACATGTTGAAATCTTGGTGGCCTCTAATCACCTAACAAATTGTGGCATCAAAACTCAAAGACAGACACAACTTTGGATCTATACTGTACTCGCACTTTGTCTTGACAGACGATAGTCATTGTGCTTTAAAAAAGGGCATAATAACCTCTCCATAGCACACAGCCTGGGCTGAATTGTAGAGATCATATGTTACCCATGTAGCATGATGATTCCTCTCTCGGCCTACCCAGTTTTCCCCAGATGAAAGGTAACACCAATAGATCTGAAACAAGCCAACCTGTAGAAGCTGCCATATCAGCAAAGCAGTGCTCTAACTCTTCGCCTGTCGGAGCTTCGACCCTAGACCAATTGCCGACCAAGGTTAAGGGCCTGCCCTGCCCTGCCATATCATATAGTCTTCAGGTTGCACTTTCTCACAGAATAAGGTTTGTACCCTCTTCCAGCCTAGCGGTTAGCACAATATGGGGTGTCGGATTTGATGAGCGCCGCCCAACATTTGGTGCTAACAGAAAGCAGGTAGATGGTCTACTATCATACTGTAGCTCAGTCATATCTGACTGAGACTTGACTCGCAACTGTTCACTAGACATGCTGGAATCTCGGTGTCCTCTTACACACTGTGGCATGAAAACAAAGTTCTTTTCTAATGGTCGCATTGATTTCTCGACTTTCTATATATTTAGTCATGTTTGCTGGAAAGTCACTGCAAGTATGATTCATCACACAAACTAGGACACTGGGTTCCATTGATAATTTCCAGCACGAAGCTTACACACACACACATATACATAGTCATTCACGCGCGCCCACCTGCTTGCTCACACGCTGCACCGTACACCCGGCAAACAGTGATACATATAGCGCTTAGATGGTTCATTTACAAATATCAACCGCAATTAGATTTGGCATTTGGACAATCTCAGGCCGAGTCTGCTTCGGTCGTCACGGGGATGGGTGGGAGAAGGGACAGCAACACTGGACAATCAGATATGTTCAGATAAATGTGTGGGAGGTGTTAGCAGCAAGAATCTAGCAAGAGTTAATGCTAGGAGCGTGACCTTTACATGACTTTGCAATCAACCCCAGCATTTTTAGTCTGTGATTTACTAGGCAAGTTTACATTCAGTAGTTAGGCTTTGGGTTCTGAACGACCGACGCTCATACCAGTGTTAAAAATCAACAACAGGCTGGGTCTGTACAGCTGGGAGGGGTATTGGTGTATGATAAGATAGATGTGATCATGGTTCTTTGGGATCATGTATATACTGTGGAAGAGCAGGTAAAACCTTATGACCTGAAGGGAATGGCGCGACAGGGAGTGACCAGAGAATCTGACCAACACTCCGTGTTACGAGGAAAGGCCAGATGGACGCATCATACTGCAGCTGGTACCATTAGTACTGAGAATCTTCGCTGGTTGTTGAGGATAGAGCGCATGTGGAAATATTCCGAAGGCTGCCATATCGGTTCTTGACTCGGCTAAACTGAATCCTCACTTAAATTATATTCACGCGTTAATTGTAGGTCGGAGTGCACGGGTGAATGGGTGACTAGTCATTCCCTCTGGTAACTAATGACGAGAATTAATATTGAACTCTCGTCCGACTAAGCTTATGCAATTATCAACATAACGTCATATCCATTACTCCAACACGCCCTCTCTTGGCCAGAGAGCCACGGATTTAAAAATAAATGAAAAAACAGCTGCTATTTGTAGTAAATACATGTTTGAAGTGCTGCTAGGTTTATAGTTCAGTGAGAAGATGACATTGATAAGAGGTGACAGGTGAGAGTGTAGTGTGTCTACACGTCTGGGTGATTCAGTATCAGCTGTGTCGTCTTCTGCGTCTTAATTACATTGTTTATTGTGATGATTTAGTATCAGTTTTGTCTTCTTCTACATCTTAATTACATTGTTTATTGTGTCTTCTGCTGCATCTTAGTTACACAATCTATTGTGTCTTCTCCGGCTTCTTAATTACACAATATATTGTGTCTTCTCCTGCATCTGATTTACATTGTTTATTGTGTTTATATCGCATCTTAATTCCATTGTTTTGTCTTCTGCTACATCTTAATTGCATGATTTGTTATGTTTTCTGGTGCCCACATCTTGAGTGGGAACTATCAGGTTCCAGTATACTGTATATGCACGATTGGTTCAGTTGTCTGTTGTGCCTCTGGTACATAGATCTTAAATAGGAGGTTCGAATATACCACGGCTAGATGATTAAAGCCGGTCTCCGTGACTAAGGGCTTGCGGATGCGATTCGTGAGCCCGCTTACCTACGTTCGAAACACAGCTGCGACCGATTTGGCAGCAGACCGCGTCACGCTGGGTCTTAACGTGTTAGTATGGAAGCCGGTCATTCAGAAAGCAGTGGCAAACTACTGATCGTAAACTTGCTAAGACTCAACAACAGCAGTGAAATGCTGCTGGTGTTGACAGCGATGTCCTATATATAATAGGACATGAAAAAAAGGAAAAAAAAGATGGATAAAGATTAACAATATAAGAAACTTATAACCTCACTCCAAAAGAATAATGCAAATCATAACTTATATCTGAGCATAGCAAAAGCAAAGATAATGCATGCAGATAAAACTAATTAGTAATATTTCGAATATCTTGGGTCATTAATTACCAACAATGGTAACACAATGACAGAAATTAAAAGACGAATATCTATTGTTCTTCATACACTAAAACAACTGAATAAATTGGGAGGAATAAATTGAACTACAAAAATTAGATTTTTAAGAGCATGCACCTTTCCCATTGCAACATACGCCTGTGAGACCTGGACAATTACTAAACAAGCTGAACAGCGCATAAATGCTTTTGAATATAAATGTTATAGATGGGTTCTAAGAATATCTTGGGTAAAGAAAAGAACAAACGAATTCATACGACAAGATCTGAATATTGAAGAAGGTTGGCTAATAAAGACGATAAAACAAATAAAATTGAAATATTTTGATCACTTGAAACGTCATGAAAGTACGGAGAGAACAATCACGGTGGGGTATATGCCCAGGAAGAAGGTAAGGGGAAGGCCAAAGAGAAGATGGGTGCAGGATGTGGCAGTTGGTCTCTAGATGGCTGTGTCGGACGCGGGACATCTTGCTTATGCTCGAGATGTTTTCCTGAAGGTTGTTATGGGGGCGAAGTTCTGCAAGGGACATGCTTCTGAATGAATGAATGAATGCATGAATGAATGAATGAATGAATGAATGAAAGAAATACACAGAGATGTAGGAGCATACAGAGAGGGCTAGAATAGGACGGTTTGACGCACGTTAGATGACGGCCTATGCTCTAATGAAGGATAGACGGCAGAAGAAGTAGATGATTAAACGGTTCAGTTGCCTGTTGTCTATTCTGGTACCTCGTCATCATGTGCCATGTCGATAAGCGTGGGCGGTCATATTTCGCTATCTCACACGATCACCAGAGTCGTGGATCAGCTTCGTGTTCGTACTTCGATCATGCCACGTAGCCAAGTCAACTAGATATTTATTTCTCTACCTTCCCCTTGTTCTTTTCTCTCCAATATTGCCAGTTGTCGCCATGTTCTCTACTTTATGAGTTCTCATAACGTCCAAAAATGTTGATTGTCTACGTCTAATTTCTCTAATCAATTTACGGTTTTCACTTGCTTCTTGTAAGACTAGCTGATTGTTTTTTTCTTCTGTTTATCCTTGGTATTCTTCGCATTTTCCATATAAACCACATTTCAACTGTCATTAGATGTCTTTCAGCTTGTCTGCTCATTGTCCACGCTTCACATCCATACAAAAGTGCAGGTTCTATATAGCACGTCAACACTCTTTCTTTGCCATTGACATCTTTTTATTGGTATGTTTTCCGTCTTGCAAAAAGCAGCCTTCTCAATAGCGACTTTTGTTCTAATCTCTCCAAGGCATTTCTGGTACCAACATCCTGATTATGCTGTCTAGTTTGTCTCCCATATCTAGCATGGAAGCAACGGAGATGTGGTTTCTGTGAGGTACGTGGCGAATACCTTACACTTTCAGAGTAAGTAACTAACAATGGTTGCCGGGAACAGGCTGATGAAAGTTTAACATTGTATATGACTATAAGAGAGTGAGAAACAATGTTATTTGGTCATATACTGAGAAGAGAGGCATTGGAAAACATCGTGTCGACTGGACAAATCACTGGGAGGACAGACAGGAGCAGACCGAGAACAAAAGGATGACCTGAGACGGTATGGAGGGGGATGTCACCAGGAGACCGCCAAGGACCGCGATATGTGGATAGACATGATCGTCTACGCCAGCTGACAAGGCATACGATATAATGAGTTTATCTTCTAGTACAAACATCTTTAAATAATTTACTTGCCTTTTGTGTATTCTAGTTCTTTTCTTTCTTTTTCGTTCGCTCGCTTTATACTCAAGCTTAGTCTTTACACACTATAGTAGTAGTGGACTGAATTTTGCGTGTAGGTTAGCTTTCCTTTTTACTTGTATTCTAGTGTCAACATCTTTATTTGCGCTCGTTCTTAAACATCCGGTGTGCTGATTCTTAGGTGGCGGGTTTAATCCGACCAGTTGGACAAAAATGTTGACTTCTCGTCCTTGACTTGGAGACGTAAATTCCAAGTACCTCTGAAGTCGGGGTGGATTCGCCTGATATCGAGGAACACTGGTAATATGGGGAGCTAATCCACACGCACAAATCAGTCTAGTGCACTAGAAGTAGTAGCACTTTGTGTGGACTATGATTCAGATGAAATTGAGCGAACGAAAAAAAAAAAAATTACAACTTTATATATAATTTAGTTGCCTGTTGTTTTGTCTAGCACCCAATCTCTCCTGTCATCTATGAATGCGAATTTAAATTGGTTTTGACGTCACCCACGAGGACTGGGGCATTACGCCACCAACTCTCCCAGACTGTATCTGTTTACTAAAGCACCCCGACCACTGCTAGAAACATCTGCATCTCTGGCACTCCAACAAAGAACTCGGAGAATTCTCTCTGACTTGAAAACTCTTCCACGTTTTTCCCAGCCGCAGTAATCTTCGGCAACTTGTAGTCGCAATTGATGAGAAATCCAATCTTGGCGTATCATATAAAGCTTGTTTTAATATCTTCTGATGTAACTGCCAATATGTGTTGGCAACATACGGGTATTTTTCTACATACAGGCATTGAGCAAACTCCTACCCCGCGCTGTGGGCACTTCGGCAAGAACATGGGTAGTGATTGGCATTTATGCCAGGAAGTGGAAATAAGTAGATAACAGACAACATATTTCTGTTTATACAGGGTGTTTGTAGTCTCACTACACTTTGTATGTAGAACAGCTGTTTGTTGGAGAGTATGTTTTCCGTTTGCAAGACGGAAAACATACTCTCCAACAATCAGCTGTTCTACATAGAAAGTGTAGTGAGACTTTACAAACCCTGTAGTTCATACTGTTTGATGTTGGTCGTCATGGCTGGCCACGTATTTGTATCTCGTGCAGTGGTATCATAGCAGCTCCACTCAGGGTTTTCCACTGCCTCTGTTCTCCTACAACTTTCTTGTTGTCACCTTTTTTCCAGTTTACCCCTTCCCGTATGTGTCCTCTGCAGGGCGCTGCAGTCACTCCCAGCCAGTATTGGCTGTTTGTGATTTTTGTTTTTGTTTTTAATGTTGCATATCCCTTACAGGACGTTCCAGTCAACACCAGCATTTTTCAGCTGCTGTTGATGTTCTAGGCAGGTTTTACGTTCAGTAGTTTGCCATTACTTTCTGAATGACCGGCTCACATACCCCCGTAAGTTACCAGCGCGGCGCGAACCGCTGCCGATTCTCGCAGTTGCTGTTTTCCAAGCGTGGATATACGGGATTACGAATAATGTCCTTAATCTCTTGGCCAGGAAGGCAGTTTTTACCTTCAGTAGTTTGCCATTGTTTCACAATGAACAGTCGGTATTTAAGTCCAACTGACCGGTGCGTAGAACGATCCTACTACGTCGCGGTCAGAAGAGAACATCTATTTTTTTCGCTCGCTCGCTTTGAATTCAAGCGTAGTTCATAACACTACTTCTATTAATACTAGGCCGAAGTTCGCGTGCGCATTAGCTTTCCCTATTACCAGTATCCCTCGCCATCAGGCGAACCCACTCCGACTTCAGAGGTACTTGTAATTTACGTCCCCAAGTTAAGGACAATAGGTCAACATTGTAGTCCAACTGTCTGGTGTTGGGGTTGAACTCCTTACCTCGGCATCAGCACACCGGATGTTTGAAAACACGCGTTCTTTTCAAGTCGGCCATGCTGGTCTACGAACCGGAAGTTAAGCGCCATAAAACTTTCAGCTACGTCGACCTCTGAGGTAAACACACTACACAACATCATCATCCAGAACTAAGTACACTTCGGATTGTACCTTCAGCTGTAAATGGATTGTACAAGCTGTAAATGGATTGTACGTTCAGCTGTAAATGGATTGCACCTTATCTGTAAATGGATTGTTAATTCAGCTGTAAAAATATGTAACTGACCTAGCGTGCAAGCACATTTCAATGTGTTACTGATCGGGCGTGCAAGCACATTTCAATGTGTTACTGACCGAGCGTACAAGGACACTTCAACGTGTTACTGGAAAGAGGTTCATCTACAGATTTGCGACTTTTGCTGTGGAGAAACTGAGACCCTATCAGATATGGAGGATATTTTAACGGTCATCTACAACACCACGTTATCTAGCTGAAGATGTCATCTGTAATGGGTTCCAAATGTTGCTGTTATGTAACCGGGGGCACAGTGTTGGGGCGAGCGCCCAACCTTGCAAAATACCCCATGGCTCGTGCATTCATAACCTCTGGCAGCAAAAGTCCACGCCTGGCCTTCACGTGGCGGCCCTGTTTTAACTAACAGGAGAAGTGCCGGCGGCGAGTCTCTGGCGCCGTAAAAATAACCAGAATGCTCTAGATATGTATGCACGTGCATGCATGCACAAAGACGTGTGTGCGTGCCTACACATCTAAACTCTAGTAAAATCAAAGTCTGCTCTAGTAAAGGAAAGGTGCTGAAGACGGAGGCAAGCAGCCAGGAGGCGCACCACAGAAATCAGGATGCCATGCAATTACGCAATGAGATATGTCAACTACTGCAAAACGTTGTGGTGCTCGCACTGCTTTAGAACCCCCCCCCCCCCCCTCCCCAGGCAGGTGCAGTGCCGGGCCCTATGCTTCGAAAGGGCCCAACCAAAACGACTGGAGGTCCATCTCAGATGTCCTGTAGTGCAAGGGAACCTGAGAATAGAGCATCTGGCCATACCAAACAAGGCAAACAAGGCAAACCTTCTGGCCTAGAGAGACGACAGTGGAAGATAAACTCCATGGACCGCTGAGTGAACTAAAAGAGACAGTTAAATTCATACAAGAGACAACATTGCAGTCATAGACATATTTCAGTCGAAGGAAAGACGAAGAAGTCATCTGTAATTGGGATTTAGAAAATCAAGAGCTAAAATTCTCGGGTTTTGAGCTGCGGATCCAAATGTGACATGTTAAACTGTTCGAGCTTGAAGTAGACGTTCTCCTGTAGCGAAGGGATGTCATCTTCCTCTGTGTTATGTTGTTGTGTATGTGGGATAGGTCGGGGTCAGCATGGCCGAATGGATAGAGCGCTCGCTCTTAAACATCCGATGTGTTGATGACAAGGTAGCAGATTCAACCCCTATACCGGTTAGTTGGACTAAAATATTGACTTCTCGTTCTTGACTTTGGGACGTAAATTACAAGTACCTCTGAAGTCGGAGTAGGTAGGCCTGATAGCGAGGTATACTGGTAATAGGGAAAGCCAATCCACACGCAAAAATAGCCCAGTGCACTGGAAGTAATAGCACGTAAGGGGCTACGCTTGAGTTGAAAGCGATCGAATTAGGGGTGGGGGGGGGGGGGGGGTGGAAGAAGTTATTTAGACTTCCCCTCGTGTGCATTATTATGTAAGAGGGAGAATTAATAGTCTTCATATCACTTGTGTTGGTATGTTCGGTTGAGTTAATGTAAGAACCGACATCACAGCACTCAGAACATTTCAATACGTGCTCCGTCCTCATCTGCAACAGCCAGCGAAGAGCTCCAATACTAATGATACCAGTAGCCGCCCGATTATATGATCGTCTGGCCTTTCCTCAAAGTTTCGAGTGTCGGCCAGATCCTCTGGTCACTCCCTGCAGCCCTATTCCCTCCAAGCAGTGATGATCTACCAGTTCTTCGTCAATATACATTAGATTTAGAATACACATTTCATTTTTAGGTTTAAGTTCTTTCACTGCACTGTTCACGACAACTAGTGGTTTTACCAAACTCAACACGTCTTGAATAACAAAACGCAGTTCCGTTTTCACTCTATATTGACTCCAAGCATTGAACAAAAATCAATTTCACAAATCAATGTCACAAATGCCCAGAGTCTACACAATAAATAAACATCTACTAACAATGTAGGGGCTCAATTTATGGCCATTCTACGGGAACGACAGAACTAGGTCCAGCTCCGACAATCGGTCTCGTCCAACTGTCCTGAAAGTGACGTTTTGTCCTTTCACAAAACGCCCGGAGCGCTTTTCACACTTTTGTGACCAATGCCGTGGCAGGTCACTCCATACGGTCTCCTCATGCAGGCCGCGCTTGTTACTAACTCATGCGATGTTCCAGGCCTGTATAAACTGAATCATGGCACATACATTTTGTTGCATAATTCTCAGAAAACGCTTCTCCATACCACGTATAATACACGGTATAATTTTCCCATTCATCACCATCAAGTACCATGCCAGCTGGCGTAGGCGTACATGACTCTCCAAGTATCTCGGACTGTGGTGTTCTGGATCAACTCTGCTGATTACATTCCTCCATGCCACCGTCCCAATCCATCCAGTATCATTTCTCTTAGTCTGCCTCTACCTCTCTTCCCCTCGATCTTTCCAGTTGTCACGATGTTCTCCAATGCCTCTCTTCTCATTACATGACCAAAGAAAGCTGTTTGTCTCTTTCTTATTGGTGTATGTAATGTTCTAGTTTCATTAGCCTCTTTCAGGCAGTCGTTGTTAGTTACTCCGGCAGTCACAGCAATGCCCAGCATTCGTCTCAGGAACCACATCTCTAATGCTTCCAAGCTCTTCCTAATTTGTTCATTTACATTCCAAGATTCACAGCCATACAGCAAAACAGGTTATATATAGCATTTTAGCACGCTCTTTCTTACATTCATTGATAGTGACTTATTGCATAAGATACCCTTCATTTTCTGAAATGCAGCTTTCGCTTGCCCTATTCTGCTCTTCATCTCTTGTTTTCCCATTACAAATATATTGATGTGATTCATGGTACCTATTTTTCCTATCACTTGTACTCTTATGTAACGTAACCTACAAATGGTTTCCGGCACAGACAAGAATACCCGATAGTTGTTCAAGTGGTAGGCCTGGCCTGGTTTAGTATTTCATTGAGCTTCGGCGGTATCTGTAATTGCGTTGTCCTGCGTACTTAGATCGCTGGCGTTAATTTTAAGGTCTGGCCTTTCGATGTCTGTAGCAATCTTTGTCTCTGTATCTCTCCACCTGCCTTTTTGTCAGTGTTTCTCTGTCTCAATCTAAGTTACTCTCTCTTTCTCTGTATATTTCTGTCTTCTTTGTGTCTGTTTCTTTCAGTCTTTTTCTCTCTCACAAGCACAATATGTCTGTCTGTCTGTCTGTCTGTGCTCATGCGTGCGCGCGCGTGCGTGTATGTGCGTGCGTGCGGGCGGGCGAGGAGGGAGGTCTCTGGTTCTGTCTTTTTCTCTTGTGCTCAGTTTCCCTCTCTATCTCTTTGTTTCTCTCACCAATTAACCAATCGCGTGCCGTCTCTACAATGAAGGTTGGCAGCAGTGGATCTCCAGCACTGTCTGGCCCACCCTTGGTTGTACATTATGTCAGACTGCTGTTCGCCTATCTTTTGATGTTATCTTCCCACATGTATCGTTGTCTACCTCTTGCTCGCCTGCTTTCAATCTTGCCATTCAGTATAGTTTTTATAAGAGTGTCGCGCCTCTTAATATGGCCGAAATATTTCACTTCCCTATGCTTTATTTGCCGGTCTCTCTGGCTGAGGGGCTACAACACTTTCTCTCTGTAATCCCATTTATCACGCAGAGTCTCGTAGCGGAGCGAGAGCTGAGGCGGTTCGACCCCCGCTCGTGACTTGCGGGATACTGAGCCGGCCGCTCAGAAAGCAATGGCAAACTACTGAGCGTAATCTTGCCAAGAGATCAACAGACAGCTGAAAGATGCTGCTGTTGACAGCGATGTCCTGTAAAGGATATGCGAATTAAAAAAAAAAAATGCTTTATTTGTTTCATCAATTATCTTTTCATTCCCAGTTTTCTTCTTCTTCTAGAACCTCCTAAATCTTATTCTAGTATATCCCATTTTACTGTTATGTTCTTTGACGGTTTCACCTTTCCACTGCTAATTATGGAAGTTTTCGTTTTTTTTTAAATATTAATATCCAAGCCACATTCTGCACTATGCCTATTTACTTGTTCCACTAGGTGTCTCTGATAGTCAGTTTGTACATCTTGTTTCTCTCTGTAGTGTGTCTGTAAATCTATTTCTTTGTGTGTCGTCTATTTATTTACACCCTCCCACCCATCTCTCTCTCTCTCTCTCTCTCTCTCTCTCTCTCTCTCTCTCTCTCTCTCTCTCGGCATCTCCATACCCCCTCTCTACCTCTACCTCCCACTTTCCCCATCATCTTTCTCCCTACCTATCCCTCTTTACCGCTCCATACCTCTCACTCCATCCCCCACCTGAACAAATCAAACGGCATGGTTACGGCATACGTATTATCACAGCTGACGGGCCAGGTAAGATTAACAACACCAGCAGTGCAGAAACAGTACACCCCGCGCTATCACCCGTGCCGCCTCTTACCGCCCGCTCGCCCAACCTGTTAATCTCACAGTGGCGCAGCTTTCAACATCTTTTTGTCTTCGTCAGCGTTGTCGTCGCCTCATGCTCTTTGTTGTCCTCGTATGGACCAACCCACAAAACAAAGACACCCAGACACTTTACTTCACGAGTGTCTTCTTGAAATCTGTCACCTTAGAACCGAGACACAACAGCTCGCAAACCATGACTATTACTTCCCCTGCGGTTATTGCTTCTAACACAATTACAATAGGTACTACTACTACTACTACTACTACTACTACTACTACTACTACTACTACTACTACTACTACTACTACTACTACTACTACTGCTGCTGCTGCTGCTGCTACTGCTACTGCTACTACTACTACAACTGCTACTGCTACAACTGTCATCAAAACATTATCAACTGCTTTGCTTATCAATCCCCACAGGTCCATAGATTGTCTCATTGATTGTGTGTTTATCACAGGTCCATAGATTGTCTCATTGATTGTGTGTTTATCACAGGTCCATAGATTGTCTCATTGATTCTGTGTTTATCACAGGTTCATAGATTGTCTCATTGATTATGTGTTTATCAATCCCCACAGGTTCGTAGATTGTCTTAATGATTGTGTGTTTATCACAGATCCACAGATTGTCTCATTGATTATGTGTTTATCAATCCCCACAGGTTCATTGATTGTCTTATTGATTGTGTGTTTATCACAGGTCCATTGATTGTGTGTTTATCACAGGTCCATAGATTGTCTCATTAATTATGTGTTTATCAATCCCCACATGTTCATTGATTGTCTTATTGATTGTGTGTTTATCACAGGTCCATAGATTGTCTCATTGATTGTGTGTTTATCACAGGTCCATAGATTGTCTCATTGATAATGTGTTAATCAATCCTCACATGTTCATTGATTGTCTTATTGATTGTGTGTTTATCACAGGTCCATAGATTGTTTCATTGATTGTGTGTTTATCAATCCCCACAGGTTCATTGATTGATTATCTTATTGATTATGTGTTTATCAATCCCCACAGGTTTCCCCTCATGCTTCCCTAGCCCGTGCAAAAATGGACGCCCCTGCAAAACGACGTCGGACGGCAGAAGTTTCTGCGAGTGAGTATTCCTGTTTGTCACGTCAACATCTCTCATGTTTACTATTCTTCTTCTTATAGTTGTGGCGTCGGAGACCATGTCTGTCCACAAACTAGAACCTGTTGTGCTACCAATCATTTCTGATACCATGCCAGATTATCTGGCATCTTCTCTCCGTGTCTACCCACCCCCTTCCTGTCCTCCCCTCCAGCATTCCCGTTGTGGTGACATACTCCAGTTTTACTCTTCTCATCACATGATCAAAAGAATATGGTCTGTCAGCTTCTGATGCGAGTGACCAGTTCTCTTTGTGAGGATATCATTCTTGACAAAAATTGTGGAAAAAAAAGGTACGATGGAAATGCAATGTTAAAATGTGATTAGTGTCAATTAATGATGTTTTTCTGCCAGCTTGTATAGCTTAGTTTAGTTTAGTCGATGGATCAACATCATGGCACGCGGGTGTAACCCAAAAGTGTTCCGTTCTCCTCCTAACTCAAACCTGAGTCTGGAGAAACTCAGCTCAGTGCACGAACTCCGTAGCACCGGCGAGGATCCTGAAATACTTTGGGTAGATTTTTTAACTCGAAATTTTGCCCGGGCAGCGCCGTTAGGCTACTATTTTTCGATTTCCAACTGTCAAGGGATTTTTTTACGTGCGTAACAATACACACGGGCATCCGATCTCACTACCAGAGACCAGGGGAAATTTTATTACTAGAAGTCCACGTGAAAAAATTCCGGTCCTCACTGGGGCTTGAACCCGGGACCTCCAGCACTCGAGGCGGACACCATACCTCGAGACCACGCAGCCCCCCCCCCCTCACCCGTGTATGGCTGTGTTAGCAGAATCGTCAATGTGGAGCTCATGGAGAGAATTAGACAAATACCAGTGAATCAATGTGGAGGCCATGGAGAGAATTAGACAAATACCAGTGAATCAATGTGGAGGCCATGGAGAGAATTAGACAAATACCAGTGAATCAATGTGGAGCTCATGGAGAGAACTAGACAAATACCAGTGAATCAATGTGGAGCCCATGGAGAGAATTAGACAAATACCAGTGAATCAATGTGGAGCCCATGGAGAGAATTAGACAAATACCAGTGAATCAATGTGGAGGCCATGGAGAGAATTAGACAAATACCAGTGAATCAATGTGGAGCTCATGGAGAGAACTAGACAAATACCAGTGAATCAATGTGGAGCTCATGGAGAGAACTAGACAAATACCAGTGAATCAATGTGGAGCCCATGGAGAGAATTAGACAAATACCAGTGAACCAATGTGGAGCCCATGGAGAGAATTAGACAAATACCAGTGAATCAATGTGGAGCTCATGGAGAGAATTAGACAAATACCAGTGAACCAATGTGGAGCCCATGGAGAGAATTAGACAAATACCAGTGAATCAATGTGGAGCTCATGGAGAGAACTAGACAAATACCAGTGAATCAATGTGGAGCTCATGGAGAGAACTAGACAAATACCAGTGAATCAATGTGGAGCCCATGGAGAGAATTAGACAAATACCAGTGAACCAATGTGGAGCCCATGGAGAGAATTAGACAAATACCAGTGAATCAATGTGGAGCTCATGGAGAGAATTAGACAAATACCAGTGAACCAATGTGGAGCCCATGGAGAGAATTAGACAAATACCAGTGAACCAATGTGGAGCCCATGGAGAGAACTAGACAAATACCAGTGAACCAATGTGGAGCCCATGGAGAGAATTAGACAAATACCAGTGAACCAATGTGGAGCCCATGGAGAGAACTAGACAAATATCAGTGAACCAATGTGGAGCCCATGGAGAGAATTAGACAAATACCAGTGAACCAGTGTGGAGCCCATGGAGAGAATTAGACAAATACCAGTGAACCAATGTGGAGCCCATGGAGAGAACTAGACAAATACCAGTGAACCAATGTGGAGCCCATGGAGAGAATTAGACAAATACCAGTGAACCAATGTGGAGCCCATGGAGAGAACTAGACAAATACCAGTGAACCAATGTGGAGCCCATGGAGAGAACTAGACAAATACCAGTAAAATCAAGAGGTGGAGAAAAGACGCCGGCGTTGGATTGGACATACGCTGAGAAAGCCTGACAATAATGAAACTAAAAAGAGTGAAATCCACAAGACGAAATTGCAAGACCCGTAAACACCAGGAAAGAAGAAATAGAGATTTAAAACAAAAATCATATTGGGATAATATGGGCGGAGCATGGGTAGCTAGGTATATCACGGCTTAGAGTGAGTTATGAGTAGTAGAGTGACATTTCCCCCAGTCGGGGATATCAGGCGACAGAAGAAGATAAAGCTGTATGGCTGGGGAGATCAAGTTTGCGCACCCCTGAACAGACAGCCGGGTGATAACCGAATGCATGTGGTTGTTTTGAACACGACAAAGATCACACTGTAACTACCCTTGTATATTTCTCGTATTCTCTTCAAGCCAACCTCAAACAGCTGACCTTCCGCTCGTACAAGTCCCTTGGCGATATCATTCACGACCTGCCGGCCATTAGTACTGTCCTGTTCATTAAGATTATCGGTAATTAAATCAATCACGTGGCACACGTCTTCCGACGGCTGGTTATCAATGTTCCATTGCTCCTTTGGGAGTTGTCGGTCCCGTCCACGCGGATCCTGGCCAAGCTTCTCTTATTTGTTTCTACGGTTGAACGACTAACTGGGGCATCGGACGGTACCTGGTTGTCTGGTTGTAAAGTGTTCATTGTTTAAGTATTCTCTGAGCTTAATTTGTACAGACTGATACATATCAGAAATAAACTTATGACTGTATGTGTAATCTATCTATCTATCTATCTATCTATCTATCTATCTATCTATCTATCTATCTATCTATCTATCTGTCTGTCTGTCTGTCTGTCTGTCTGTCTGTCTGTCTGTCTGTCTGTCTGTCTGTCTGTCTCTCTATCTATCTATCTATCTATCTGTCTGTCTGTCTGTCTGTCTGCAACCCCTCTCTCTTTCTACCCGTCCCCCCCCCCCACTCAGTCTGCCTACGTACTTCCAATCTACCATCAAATCTACCATCAGACCTAACTGCCTACCTTGTCTGCTCTGTCCGTCCATCTCTCTGTGTACAGTAATGATGTAGGACAGAAAGTGTCCCAATCTCATTATAGCAGGCCTTGAAAGCGGATATTGCGCAATAGTGATGATGATAATGCGGATGATAATACAGACAATGCTGATGATAACCACGATGATACTTTGTTCATCAAGTGCAGCGCACGATGATAGTAATGATGATGGTCGTCATTTGCTTGAAAGAGGAACACATTTCTTCTAGACTAGTTCCTAATCTTCAGAGACATGATGGAATCGCGAGATACACAGAACAACAGACACGCCACCTACGTACTCCTCCATCCTCGCGGGAATTAATATATTCTGTTTGAAATAATCAAACTTGACTAGCACCTTGCCGTCTTGACAGAAGATAGTTTGTTAAATGGGATTATACCTCTCCATAACACAAAGCCTGGGCTGAATTTAGAGACCATGTGTTACCCATACAGCATGATCCCTCTCTCGACCTGTCTAGTTTACTCCAGAGGAAAGATAACACTAATACGTCAGGAACAAGACAAGCTGCAGAAGCTGCCGGACCAGCAAAGCAATGCTCTAACTGTCCGCCTATCAGAGCTTCCATCCTAGACCAGTTACCGACCAAGGCTTAGGGCCTGGTCTGCCCTAGCTTGACATTTAGTCATTAGGTTGCATTTTCTCGCACTATGGTAAAGCTTGTACCCTACAAATTGCGCTCCTCTGCCCGAAGCCATTTGCACAATGTGGGGTGTCGGGTGTGGTGAGCGCAGCCCAACATTCGGCGCTAACAGAAGCAGGTAGCAGCGTCTACTGTCATACAGTAGCTCAGTCATAGCTGACTAGGATCTGACTTTAATATTGTATTTAAACTGAAGCTCCCGTAAAGTCCTAAGCTGATCCTTGTTTTAGGCTTATCATTTCTGCTCTTTTATTTCGTTAAAAAAAAAAAAAAAACTCTTACATTACCCCAGTTTTTCACCCCTATTCACAATTTCATTTGTGTATAATGTCAACCATTGTTAAGGTGTCCTATTCCATTTTTGATCTGTCATTCAATAAACCTTTCCTCCCGAACCACTGCCATATATTTTCCTTGTTAAACATTGATCGACAAAAAATCTGTCCGGTCACATTAATACACAGAGTCGGATTTATTGACCAGTCGTAAACAGGATCGTGTGACATGGACGAGTGCCTCTTGTCTTCAGAGATTGAAATTCAGAGCTCACAAAGTGATTTTAAATACCTTGCCAGAGACTTGTGCGTTTGGTGAGTTGAATAGAGGCATTGATTCGATCTGTTGTGATTCTCCCGGCCTGGTTCTGTTTGAGGTGGGCGTGCGTGTGCCGCCTCGACTCGCGGTCCGGAGATTCGGTTCTGATTGGTGGAGTGTTAAAAGTTAGTTGCATATCCTTTACAGGACGTATCAGACAACCCCCGCATTTGTTGGCTGTTCATGATTCCTAGGCAAGTTTACATTCAGTAGTTTGCCATTTATTTTTGAACGACCAGTACCTATACCATTTCATAAAAACCCAAAGCAAATTGGTCTGCTGCCAAATTGCCTGCAGCTTTGTTTCGAACGTGGTATTCGGGATTACGAACTGCGCCCATAAAACCTTCGCCACGGAGCATGCTGGAGATTCGTGTAGTAAAGACACTGTACTGTGCGCTGTCGTGTCATCGTTTTGATGATTGTCCGGACTACCACAGCTAGCATGGTTTGTACCAGTGTTAGCAGCACGATGATTGTTATCATCATCATCATCATCATCATCAGTTTTTGGTGTGTGTGTGTGTGTGTGTTTAATCAGCAACTTTCACTCATTCCAAAGACACTATCTTTATTCACTTACTTTCTCTCTTTTTTCATCCCGAGAAGGCCTTTGGTGACCCAGTTGCCCCATCCCTTAGCCTTTCTTCGCCTGACTTCTCTGACCCCTTACTCAGCCGGCCAGACCTCAGTATTACAGCCTGTTGTCTGGACCACCTCTTAGAGCGACAGTAGGGTGTAAACCTGCTCACGTTCACTGCTCCTCACGAGGGACTGGAGCTCTCTTCATTTTCTTTTGCATTTCCCCCATACCTTTATAATGCATATCTTTTATATAGTTGTTATCAGTTAGCCTTGAATGATGTGTGGATGAAGTAATGTATGAAAGACTGTGATAGAAGGGCAGAATATTAGACGGGCCTGCGTGCCCAATTCTTAACCATTTTAAAAGTAAAGTGTGTTCGTTCGTTAACCCTGTAGCTACCCAATGGGACATAGTTACTCAACCAACACACCCCAAGCTCTGCCATCTTTACCTGTCCCGTGCAGCTCCGTCAATATCCCCCGCATATTCATTTCTAACTCTGCGTCTCTTCTCCGTTTGTTTTTAAGGTGTTCCTCTGTTGCTTTTGCCCCGTGGATTCCAGGCTAAGAGTGGAACTGTAAGTCAACAAATACAAGCATACGTGCAGCAGTGTCTTCGGCTCCTTCTGGTCAAATCCTTCAGGATCCCAAACGGTTGCAGGTGCCTGCAAGCTACCTCACACACTGTCATACTTCTCCTTTCTTTCAAGGAGCACATTAAATGCACCTCATGCGCTAGTTTTATTATTCATACTCACTCTTACAAGCATTGCCCTTGTCTGTGATGCAAGCCCCTTGAGTATTCTCCTCGGCGTTATCTTCCTTTAATCAGTTTTCCATTAACCGAACTATTGTCATCCGGAAGCCCATCAACTTGTGTATACCCGGATGTCACCTTGTGTACGCTCCAGCTTGTTTCATCTCTTCAACGGCTCGTTTTTTTTGGAGCCCGCCAAATGGAGAGTTAATGGCCAGGGAAAGCACTCTCCCCGACGACTTCTATTAACACCGGCACGTGCCAAGAAATGTTAGAACATTGCAGAAAAACTGAAGTAGCCTGTAGCCTTTCTTAGATATAAAATTATTTGCTCATCTTTTCCCTTGCTTGGAAGTTTTGCGCTTCTGATTTTCACTTGTATCGTCGCTGGATGATCGATAACCTTCCGAAGATCAATGATCTGGGTGCGGCCATTGATGGTCTCAGAACTTCGCCATCTGTGAGGTTTCTCTGTTCTTCGTTGGAGTCATGTGAATCGCATATTAGAATCTATAGTATATCGACTCGAATCATGGATATTGTGTAAAAAAGTAAGACAATTCGTTGGTCATACTTTTGGGGTTTGCGCGAAAGACATGTCATTGGTCACTGATTTCGCGATTTGCGCCAAAGGGCTCAAACTCTCTCTGTAGGCAATTCAGTGAGTGAGTGCTACTCCCAGCACGTGGAGGACACGCACATGACACGAGCACGCCATGGTCGACAGGTGGCTCTGGGTACTGTTTTCAGTGCGTATTTTCATTCATCATGTGTCATGCCGATAAGCTTTGGCGGCCAGGATTCGCCATCTCACTTGATTACCAGATCCGTTCTTTTAGCTTGCTTTATACCACACGGGAAATACAGAAGTCTCGTTCTTGATCGCTTTACAATTTGTCTTCCTCTTCTTCGAACACCTTTAGATGTCAGTCTGAATATATTTAAAGAAAGTCAACAGTCAACTTCAACTTGTTGACCTCTCCATGGAGTGTGCTCCTAACATGGAGCGGATGTAGACCAGCAAGATGTTCCCCGTTCTGTATATGTTGGGGTTGGGGACTTGTCAATGTGACAGTTGTACAATACAAGCGCCCTAAAGGTCAATTTATCAGCCCCTCTCATTAGTTAGTACTCGCAGGTATACAGGTAGTTAATTCTTCAATTACAACCTCCAAAACCACAGGAACAAGGCTGGTTTTGTGGATCGTCGGCTATACGAGAGGGAGAGAGAGAGGCACAGAGAGAGAGAAAGAGGGAGGGAGAGAGAGAGGGAGAGAGAGGGAGAGAGAGGGAGAGAGAGAGAGGGAGGGAGAGAGAGAGAGAGGGAGAGAGAGGGAGGGAGAGAGAGAGAGGGAGAGAGAGAGGGAGAGAGAGAGGGGGAGAGAGAGAGGGAGAGAGAGAGAGAGAGGGAGAGAGAGAGAGGGAGAGAGAGGGAGAGAGAGAGGGAGAGGGAGGGAGAGAGAGGGGGAGGGGGAGGGAGAGAGAGAGGGGGGGAGGGAGAGAGAGGGAGGGAGAGAGAGAGAGAGAGGGGGAGGGAGAGAGAGACACGCGCGCACACGTACACGTCCCGAAACAAGAATCTACCATAGGTCTGAGATGTGATAGAACCATGACATTTTGTAGCCCTGAATGCGCCGAGGTATAGGTGATCAGTCTCTCCCTCATATTGTTCATCTCTGTCTGTAAGTCTCTTCTCCGCGCCTTGTTAATTACCCCACTATTTCATTCGCCTTGTGGGTTCCAGCCAAGAGCAGGTCTAGTTATACCATTCTCAGATCCTCTTACTGCTAGCCTCGGTTAGCTTCAAGTGATGTATGGATGAAATAGTGTATGAATGAAATAATGTATGAATGAAATAATGTATGAATGAAATAATGTATGAATGAAATAATGTATGAATGAAATAGTGTATGAAAGAGAGTGATAGAAGGGCGGAATGATAGACAGGCCTACGTGCCCAATTCTTCACCCTTTTAAAATAAGCGTGTTCGTTAATTCGTTAGTTCAGTGTGTGTCATATGCAGCGCCGCCGCCTTTTCTCACCCCTTGATTTACCGGAACTTGTTTAGTTGCAAGTGGTTTTCCTTTATATGGATGTAAGCCCGGTACTTTTCCATTATGAAGTGGACGTCGTGACTTTGCTTGCCGTAGTCCGAATTCAGACAGTCTTGCAAAAAAAAAAAAAAAATAATTACGTGTTTAAAATAGCGAACAGAACACGCCCCACGTCTGTGATCGTTATTACGGCCGAAAAAAATACATGTTTTCATGATTTGCAACATTGATCATAACCCGCGTCGGGACGTTAAAACACAAGTCTGTGATTTCATAGATAGATTAGATGGCGCAGTAAAAATACCGGAGAGCGAAGTTAAGTCTACCACATTGCGTCTAACTGGAGCTAATATCCCGTAGATGTGAAGCTGATGAGCATCCAGGCACATGTCTGCAGACGTGAAGATTGTTTTTGTACCGGTGTCTGTTTTAATAAAGTGAAAGTAGTTGCCATCGTCGGCAGGTGGCCTACCTGTGATTCCCGCCTTGTGTAAATAGTTCATCAAAGGCAGACAACATATCAGATACGTTGCAGTTAATATTGGTCTGTTAACTGTTAACTCTCAAAGTTGCCCGCGTCTTGAGTTGAGTTGAGTTGAGGTAAGAACGGACATCACTGCACTCATGACATTCCCATATGCGTTCCGACCCCTCGTTCAACAGCCAGCGAAGAGTCACACTACTAATCGTTCCCACCGCCATCTGATTGAAAGTTGTCTTGGTCTTCCCTCTCAGTTTCGAGATTCTACCAGAATCCCTGCCAATGCCCCGCAATCTTATCCTTTCCACATAAGGGTTCTCAATCGGTTCCCCCGCATTCTCCACCTCGTCCCACAGGCGCACGACCACCTTTCCCTTGTCCATAGGTAATCTACCATCAAGAGGTGCATCCCCTGCCAGCCCATCTGCCTGTTCATTCCGGCATGGATCCACAGGGGAAGTGAAGAAAGGAAGAAAGCACTCTTTTATACACCTTACGGCGTGCAGGACATATGGTGCTGGACCTTTATTTTTATAGGCTAATCGACACTCGGTGGCTGATATGGTCAGTATCACACCGGTCGAGTTTACTTCCCATGACATTTCCTGGTACCACTTTTGGCTGCATTTACCGGATCATTCATTCATTCATTCATTTAATCATTCATTCATTCGTGCACGATCCAACCCCTACCACACCGATGAACATCCAAAGACATAAACATCATGCACAACCCAACCCCTACCACACCGACGGCGTATCGCACTGATAAACACCCTTTCAATGACTGCCAGCATGCACATAAGTGTGCCACCAAAAGAAAAGAGTGATAAAATCCACCAGAAAGCCACAAAAACCTCAAGATGACTACCACCTTATGGACAGACCAGAGCAAATCATTTTTCTGCTCCTCAGAACAGGACACAAGTTTAAGCAACCGCATATATACAATATTCAAGATTGGGGAATCAGCCATGTGCACACATGGATTGTCGCCGCAGATAGCACAGCAGATCATATACTCCAAGACTGTCCTAAAAATGACATATATAGGCAAACCTTTCGGACTGGAGACACAACAATGGATGATAAATTATATGGACCACTGAGTGAACTAAAAAAAAAAGACAGCGAAGCTCATACAAGAGACAACTTTGCAACTATAGACAAATTTCGAGCGAATAAAAGAAGTGTAACACCAACAATATACAGAAAGAGCTACACGAAGACACATATCTAGGTAACTGGAGACATTGCCGGGATGGTCTGTTGTTGTTGTGTATACATTTTCTTTGTTCCGTTGTTTTGTTTCTCTGTCTGGGACTCCTTAACTTGGCGCCGATTCATTTTTTGGCAGCGTGGGGCGATATATTACTTGGCAGCGGACTTGTTGGCGTAACGATTAGAGCGTTACTGTGTCAATGACATGAACGCGGCTGGCATGGGTTCGATGCCAGCTCTCAACGTTCACTGCGAAAGGAAAATACTGGCCATCTACTCTTCCGTTTACTAAGACCTAGGAAATGTGATGATTCTAAAACTTCACATACCCAGTGTGATACTCATTGACACAGGAACGGAGCATTATGGAGACGAAACGCGAAGTTGTAACCGATACTATCTAACAACGCGTCCCAACAACGTATTACTTGGCGCAGTGGCCGGTATAATTATCTTGGTGACATGGCACATGATCTTCTCTGCGCCATTGATGGTAAACGACTGGTATAGTAATTAATCAATACCTATCGTTTTAGACCTTAAATCATAATTTCTCTCGGCGTACGTCTTCAATTTCTGTCACGGTCTTTCCAGCCGTCACGATGTTCTCCGTTGCCCCTGTTCTCATTACATCACCAAAGAACGCTATACAACGCTTTCTTGTTCTAATATTCTAATTTCATTAGCCTTTTGCATGCAGTCATTACACTAGCCATTCAGCGTACTGTCAATATTTGCCTCAGAACAAAACGGAGTTTAACAGGCCAGATGATCGACTTCATTGCACCGGATGTTATCCCATAAGGCTCGGTCTCTGTCCACAGTTGCCACCTGTTGAAAACGTCGCTCAAATCACGAAGTCCGTAGCTCCATCGACGACCCCAGGGAGTCTCCGAGAAAATTGCACTCGTGAACCAAACGACGTAGCCCAGAATCGAACCCACGACCTTCGGAGCGCGAGGAAGGCGACGTAAACCCTTCGGCAAGGAAACCCCCTGGTCTTAGAAAGCAAACTTAGCTTCCCCCAAACTCCGCCCTGTTCGTTCACATTCCAACAAGCCCAGTAGGGCACAACGAAGCAACAAGAATAACACCCTGTGAATATAAGTGTTTTTATTGGGTTCTATGAATGTCTTGGATACAGAAAAGAACAAATGCATCCATACGACAAGATCTGAACATTGAAGAAGGTTGGCTACTAAAGACAATAAAACAAAGAAAATTGAAATATTTTGATCACTTGAAACGTCATGACAGTTTGGAGAGAACAATAATAGAGGGCTTATATGCCTGGGAAGAGAGGAAAAGGAAAGCCAAAGAGAAGAGGGTGCAGGATGTGGCAGATAATCTCCAGATGGGTGTATCGGACGCAGGACATCTTACTTATGACCGAAAAGTTTTCTGGAAGGTTGTTATGGGAGCGAGATTCTGCAAAGGACATGCTACTGAATGAATGAATAAATGAGAAGTGTGCCCATTACGAGCGCTTGTAAACATTAGTACTAAATACTCTCTTTTCCACTTAAAGATAGCCAGCCGCCATAGAACTCTCAGAATGTCATGATGGTGGTCGGTACTGACATGTAACGGGCGACGGCCGCCATGCGCACCTGGTGTGTACGTTGTGACATCAGATGGGTCAGACTGTTGCGCTCGGAAATCTGGAGGGTGGTGGGACCCGGGTCTGGCTTTAGGATAAGAGCTTCAGATAAGATTGGCTGGCTAGACGGTGTACCTGGAGTTTGGAGTAAACAAGGGGTTGGGATCGTAGTCGGGAATTTTTACCGCAGTATAGTAGTAGTAGTAGTAGTAGTAGTAGTAGTAGTAGTAGTAGTAGTAGTAGTAGTAGTAGTAGTAGTAGTAGTAGTAGTAGTAGTAGTAGTGGTGGTAGTAGTAGTGGTAGTAGTAGTGGTAGTTGTAGTAGTAGTAGTAGTAGTAGTAGTAGTAGTAGTAGTAGTAGCAACAGAAGCACAGCAGGAGTAGTAGTAGTAGTAGTAGTAGTAGTAGTAGTAGTAGTAGTAGTAGTAGTAGTAGTAGTAGTAGTAGAAGTAGTGGTGGTAGTAGTAGTAGTAGTAGTAGTAGTAGTAGTAGAAGTAGTGGTGGTAGTAGTAGTAGTAGTAGTAGTAGTAGTAGTAGTAGTAGCAGCAGCAGCAGTAGTAGTAGTAGTAGTAGTAGTAGTAGTAGTAGTAGTAGTAGTAGTAGTAGTAGCAGCAGCAGTAGCAGCAGCAGTAGCAGCAGCAGCACTAACAACTTTATCGTCAGATTAGTTGTTGTAGGTGCAGCAGTAGTAGGTGTTGTAATAATAATAGTCGTATTATTGTTGTGGTGATTATTATAATTAGTAATAGTGGTAGCAGCAGTAGTACAAGCAGCAACAGTTGTAGTAATAGCAGCAGTATCACTTATAGCAGCAGCAGTAGTATCAATGGCGGTGTTGATGAAAGTAGTAAAGTAATACACAATATTGATACATTGCAACAATTTAGATTTTGTGGTACGTCAAGCGACAGGGAAAGCCTCGACAGTCCCAATTCTTTCTACCCAATAGCTACATCAGTCCAGCAACTGGAGGTACCTGCCACTGGGCTGCCAAGAGGCGACAACCCAGTGGCTTTGACATGCAATGGTAACTAAACCAACATGGGGAAATGGATGAAAGTAAGCTTAGGCTAACTCCCACTGCCATTCTTCCAATCGCCTGTACTAAAAGTCGTTTCTTCTCCGCGCGAAGTCCCCCGAGTGTCAAACATGTTTCCTGCTTCGGCTCGATCTCTAGATCCCTTCTCATTTACGCTGACACCTCCGGCAAAGCCTGACTACCAGAGGCTTAAACTCCAGGGCGCGGGTGGCTGAGACATACAACAGGAGCATCATACGACCGTGTGAATACAGTTAATGCTACAGCAGTATCTTCACAGCAGTGCCGCGCTATAGAAGTTGGGAACATAGGGAGATAGCCGTCTCTCCTTGGTGTCCCAATTTAGGGGAATTTCTCATTGACTGTCGTCTGTGTTCCAGTTAAACGGTGTCAGTCTCTCTCTCTCTCTCTCTCTCTCTCTCTCTCTCTCTCTCTCTGTTTTTCTCTATCTCGCTGTCTCTCCTCTCTTTGTCTTTCTCTCCTCCCTTTGTCTTTCCTTTCTCTCCTCTCTCTCTGTTTTCTGTTTCTCTCTCTCTTTGTCTCTCTCTCCCTCTCTCTCTTTCTCTATCTATCCACCTGCCCTCCCTCCCTCTTTCTCTCTCTGTTTCTCTTCCCCCTCTCTCTGTCTCACTCCCTCCCTCTCTCTGTGTTTCTCTCTCTCTCTCTGTCTTTCTCTCTCTCTGACTCTTTCTGCCTCCACCTCTCTCTCTTTTTTCCCGTCTCTCCCTCCCTCGCTCTCCCTCTCACTTTCTGCCTCCCTCTGCCCCTCTCTCCCTCCTCCTCCTCCCCTCTCTTTTTCCCTGGCGCCCCCCCCCCCCCTCATCTCTCTCCACCTCACACAAACACGCACATTCTCTCTGCAAACATAGACAGTTGAATTCTCTAAATGTTCCGCAAATTGTCATGGAAATAAAATGCATCTTTCCTTCTTTAGTTGTTTATGCTAATTAAAACTAAAATAGAGGTTGGTGATTTCTCTTTGTTGTAGTCTTAAATATAGCACACATAACACCACATTCCAGGTGTGCATTTTTATAGTGCGTGCTGTTTTTTTTTTTTTTTTTACTCTCGACCCTGTCTGTCTAATATCTTAATTGATGTCTGCTTGCTTATTTGTCTGTCCCCATGTCTATGTGTCTTCTAATTTGCTTTACATCCGCCTACTTATCTATGTCAGTTTTTTGTTTGTATCTTCTGCTTGTCTTTCCGACAATAAACCAGTCTGTCCTCTGCCTGTTTCCTTACCCATATTTCTCTCTGTCCGTCTCTTTGTCTGACGGTCCCGCCTGTCTGTTTACGTGTCGACCTACCTTTCTGCTGTGCCGGTTTCCCTGATCGGACAGTGCCCTAGTAGTATAAGAAGATGGTGACAACCAGACATCGTGTCAGGAAAACCGTACTCTTAAAGTTGTTTGTTTCCGTTTGGCCGTCCTCAGTGTATAACTGTGGCATCTGTCACGAACGAGGTCACCGTTGTTTATATTACGGTCTCGAAGTCTCTAAACAACACCGTCTGGCTTTCTGTTCATATTTCTTCTGTCTGTATATTTCGTTGACTGACTTAAGTGATTGTGCCCCTTTCGACGACCAGTCTGGGCGCTTTACAGTGTCTTCCATACAAGTATGTCATGTACCGTCTTTACCTTGAACTTAATGCTTATGTTCAACAGTCAGTCTGGGCGCTTTACACAGCACCTTCCATATGTCATGTACCGTCTTTACCTTGACCTTGAACTTAATGCTTATGTTCAACAGTCAGTCTGGGCGCTTTACACAGTACCTACCATATATCCTGTACCGCCTTTACCTTAAACTTAGTTTCTGTGTTTTAATGTATTTCTCCCATGGTGGAGGCGTTTACGTTTCATTCATTCATTCATTCATTCCACCAAAAACGTAAAGGCGTGGCTGAGAGGTTACGATGTCCACTTCAGGTTCAGAAGGTTTCACGTTCGATTCCTTTAGACCGTTGGGACTTTTCCCTGGAACCATTGGCGTCTAATGATATCACATATCTCCCTGGGCAATGAAATCGGATGCATAACCTTGTCGGATAAGGGCGAAAAATAAGGGGTCCCGTGTGCGAGTTGTGCGCGTTCCAAATCCCATGGCAGTTGGAAATCGCAAAGAGTAGGCCGTAAATCCGCTGTCGTGGCAAACGTTTTAGGAAAAGTAAACCTTTCCCCGGGTAGATGGAGCCCGTTACCTTGGGAGGAATCTGCTTAGGGGAAGCAAATCTGACACAAATACATGCTGAAATCGTACATACTGCACCTTTGAGGTGAATAACTAGGCGTGACAAAGTTCCCACGGAAGAGGAACGAAGAAGAGTTAAAAAGACGAGGAATGAAGAAGAGGAACAAAGGAAGACGAATGAAGAAGAGGAACAAAGGAAGAGGAACGAAGAAGAGGAATGAAGAAGAGGAATGAAGAAGAGGAATGAAGAAGAGGAACGAAGAAGAGGAATGAAGACATCAGATGAGCCAATCCGAAGACTGGTCTGATCATGTCCCGACACTGCCTCATTTTCTCAGCAAATTCCTTCACATCACCTAAAGTCTCAAGGTCTTTACGTGACTGTCTGGTGTACACGAAAGCGCAGGAATATGAGTTAGTCGTCAGTGCTAGATGTGTTGGTGATTTCATGCGTAGTGTGTCTAGATGGGTAAAAGAGACCCATTTGTTATGTGTCTAGATGTGTAAGAGTGACCCATATGTTATGTGTCTAGATGTGTAAGAGAGACCCATTTGTTATGTGTCTAGATGTGTAAGAGTGACTAATGTGTTTCGTGTCTAGATGTGTCGGTGACCTCCATGTGTAATGCCTCTAGATGTGTAATTTATCTAGATGTGTAGGTGACCCATATGTAATGTGTCTAGATGTGTAGGTGACCTCCATGTGTAATGCCTCTAGATGTGTAATGTGTCTAGATGGGTAGGTGACCCACATGTAATGTGTCTAGATAGGTAGGTGACCCATATGTAATGTGTCTAGATAGGTAGGTGACCCATATGTAATGTGTCTAGATGTGTAGGTGACCCATATGTAATGGTCTAGATGTGTAGGTGACCCATGTGTAATGCTTCTAGATGTGTAGGTGACCCATATGTAACGTGTCTAGATGTATAGGTGACTCCACATTTTATGTGTCTAGATGTGTAGTTGACCCTCATGTATAATGCCCCTACATGTGTAATGTGTCTAGATGTGTAGGTGACCCATATGTATTGTGCCTAGATGTATGAGATACTCCATATGTTTTGTGTCCGGATGTGTAGTTGATCCTATGTTTCATGCCCCTACATGTGTAATGTGTCTAGATGTGTAGGGGACCCCATCTTCATGACCCCTACATATGTAGTGTGTCTAGATGTGTAGGGGATCCCCATGCTTCATGACCCCTCCATATGTAATGTGTCTAGATGTGTAGGGGACCCCCATGCTTCATGACCCCTACATATGTAATGTGTCTAGGTGTGTAGGGACCCCCCCCCCCCCCATGCTTCATGACCCCTACATATGTAATGTGTCTAGATGTGTAGGGGACCCCATGCTTCATGACCCCTACATATGTAATGTGCCTAGATGTGTAGGGGACCCCCATGCTTCATGACCCCTACATATGTAATGTGTCTAGATGTGTAGGGGACCCCCATGTGTCACGCCTCTAGATGTGTAGTGGTTCCCGCCTGCAGTCAGCTAGAACATAAAACACGCTTCTCATCACTGACACATGTGCCAGATTTTCTTCACTTCGCCAGTCAACTTTCCCGAGCCTAACTGCCGTGCTGGAGAAAAACTGTTTTCAAGAACATGCGCTTGTGAGTGAGTACTCGTGTGTGCCTGCACGCGGGGGTTTTCGTTTAAAAAAGAAACAAAAAAACCAGGTAATCATTCCTAATGATAAAAATCACAGAAAGAATATACATTAACCCGCCGTGAAACCTGTTCTAGCGTCTGTTCCCACGCATTCTTTCGTCTTTTTTTTTTTTTTTGTCCTTTCTGCGCCCTCCCCCCTCGCCATGTTTTATCATGCATTTTTAAAATATCTCCCTTTGAAAAGTTACTTTCTTATTTGAGTGTCTGGTTTTTCGTCTTCTAGACAATTTTATACTGTCGCGCCTGCAAATAAAAATCCGTGTCTGGGTAGGTGAAGAAAATAAAACTACGTGTCTCTTTTTTGTGTTTTTTTACTGGTAGAAAACTAGTTCCAGTCGCGTTGATGGTGTTGATAAAGTTGGTTGTCTGGTGATAAAAAAACATGTGCAACCTGGCATAGGCTGTATTTAAGGTAAATATTAAAAAGTAACGGGCTCTTTTAATACGACTAGTGGTATTTTGGACGTGTGATCAGGAGTGCGAGGTGCCGCTGGCCGAGTGACTAGAATGCCTTATTCTCCTTCGGGAGACTCGGGTTCGAATCCTCGGTAAGGTGTGGAATTGTTTTCTGTCGAGGGCAAAACTAAAACTCTAACCTGCACAGTTCGCGGTGACTGCACTAGCCAGGCGGCCTTAATTCCCCCAGACTCAAGACCCCCTGCCATACACCTCAAGGTACTATACTGGCAGCAAATGACAGTTTTTGACAGTTTGACAGATCAGGAGAGATGGAGTGAGACTGACTACCTAATATCGTAGAAAACCATAGCTGCACAAAACCAACCAACCATGAACAAGTCTACAAAGGGATTTGCGACAGTTGGCTTTGAACCCAAGCGTAGTCCATACACCTGCTACCCCTAGTGCGCGGGACTGATTTTTGCGCGTGGCTTCCTATTAACAGTGTCCCTCACCGTCAGGCGAATCCACTGCCACTTCAAAGGTATGTGTAATGTACGTCCAGGCGTCAAGGACGAGAAGTCCAATATTTCAATACAAAAATGACCTGTGAGCTCTTTACATCGGCATCAGCACACCGGATGTTTAAAAACAAGCGCTGTTATCTATTCGACTGTGCTCTCCTCCACTGTACACATCTGAAAGTGAGGATCTTATACGACATGTTTCCAGCCATGTACTTTAATGAGTTTGTTTTGAACATGAAACAGTCTTTGAATATCGTTGTCCCATAATGTAAAATGTAGTCTCCGTTTCCAAAACCGCCCCCGTTGCCAAAGGCTTGCGAACGCGGTTCGTGGGCTGCTTACCAGGCGTTCGAAACGCAGCTGCGACCGATTTGTGCAGCAGACCGTGTCGCGTTGTGTTATAACGTGTTGGTATGGGAGCCGGTCGTTCAGAAAGCAATGGCAAACTACTGAACGTAAAAACTTGCCTAGTGCATCAACATCAACTGAAAAATTCTGGTGTTGACTGCAACGTCCTGTAAGGGATATGCAACATAAACCAAAAAGAATTACAACTGGAAGGGGAAGGGGGTCTGTCAGAATCTTAGCACTGCAGGTGTGAAACACAATTTACAGCCTGGGAAACCACCAGATGACAGTAACAAGTGTCAGAGCACGCATCGTCACTATGGCAATTTTTTTTTTTCCATATCCTTTATAGGACATCGCAGTCAACACCAGCATTTCTGCCGTTGTGATGTCTTGGTAAGTTTACGTTCTGTAGTTTGTCATTGCTTTCTGAACGACCGGCACCGATACCAATGCGAAACCAACATAATGCGGTCTGCTGCCAAATCGAACGCGGTATACGGAATTACGAATCGCGTCCGAAACTCCTTCGCCACTGAAATCGATTATGGCAACATACAAATGTCAATTATGAACAATATCGCCATCACTAACCAAGAATACTGCGGCTTTTGAACTATGCCACATAAAGATTCCCGCAAACCGCATATCAAAACGAATAAGAATGTTGATATTCTACAATATTAAAACATCAAAGAAAAGTAGTTCATACGCAGCATCATGTCTCGAAAATTGAAATATTTTGGCCATATTAAACCTTTAATGGTTTAGAAACTTGGAAACGGTGATTCCTGAACGAAGAGTCGCCAGCGTTGGGTGTCTTTTGATTCTGGCCTTGTGTCTTGCTTCTTTTCTCTGCTTCGCAATCTTTGCGTCGTTAGATGTTATATGTTTTCATTTGCTAAGTTGTTGCCTAACTGTAGTCATTATTTGTTCATGTGTTTAATAATATATAAAGAAAACAGTTGTGTGTCACTCTCGCGATACAGTAAGAGATTGTAAAAACACGGACATAGTGTACGTACCTTACATCGAACGCAGATCCGGAACATCTGCAACGGCCTAACGTTTGATACCAATACATTTCTCTGTTAAGTTTTAATTTGTAATAAAATTTTATAATTTAATGTCTTTCTTGACATCTGTTTATGTTGTCCCTGATGAAGACCGCTAAGATAGAAACGTCGATTCATTGTCTTGTATCTTATTTAAAATATAGCTTTTACATTATTATTCATCTCATCTCATCTCATCTCATCTCATCATCATCTCATCATGTTCCTCTTGTACCTTGCGGTGTCGAGGTGAAGTATAAACATCGTGAGAGTGCCCGATTATGGGCTTCATGTATCGATATTCCCATGGACTCTGCTATTCCCTCCGTCCAACGTTTACGTGGTCGGCCTCTTCCTCTGTTTCCATCTGGCCTGTACATAATTGCTTGTTGTGGTATGCTGTTGAATGGTAATCTACTTGCATGGCCAAACAATTTGACTTGCTGCTTTCTAATAAAATCTAGTGCTGCTATAACCCCCACTTTAGTCCTGATTTCTTCATTTCTGATCTTATCTCTTCTTGATACGTTGAGTATTCTTCTCAGGAATCTCATTTCTGTTGTTGTAATTTTTCTTTTCTCTTTTTCTGCCATTGTCCAGGTTTGGCATTCGTAGTAGCATACAGTTGGTAGAAGATTGTGTTGTAAAGTGCTTTCTTAGTAATTATTGATCATGTTTGTTCTTTAGTATTGGTGCCATTTGTCCAATGAGTTGATTTGCCTTATTGCACCTATTTTCGATCTCATCTTCTGATCTGCCATTTGATGATATTATACTTCCTAGGTACTTGAAACTCTTTACTTATTTCAAGGGATGTTCGTTTAGCTGAATTGTTGTTGTTTATTCTTCTTTAGTTATAGTCATGACCTCTGTTGTGCTTGTGCTAACTTTCATGTTATGCTCCCTACACATTTCGTTTAGACTATTCATGTGGTCTTGTAATTCAGCTTCCGATTTTGCTATTAGTGCTTGGTCGTCCGCAAACAGGAGTTCTCTAATGGTTAGATTTGCAGATGGTTCTTCTTCTGCGTTCTCGTCATGCGGTGTTCTTGCGGTCTCTGTTCGGCTGGTTTCTTTACATATGTTGTCTATATATGCTATGAACAAGAGAGGGTCAGGACACAACCTTGTCGTACTCCGGATCTTATGGTGGAGAGTTCTGTGTGTCCTCCAGTTGCTCTCACTATGCATTGACTGTTGTTGTATAAGCTTCTACATAGGTTTGTTAGATGTGTACTCACTCCATATTGTCTAAGGATTTCCCTCAGCTTGTTTCTATCTACTCTATCAAATACCTTTTCTTGGTCGACAAAGGCTAAGTAGAGTGTTTCATTGATTTCGATTGATTTTCTATAAGTTGTCTAAGACCAAAAATGGCGTTCTTATCTTATTTATTGCCGCTGCATATCGCTTACGATGGACTGTGGAGCACAATTTATAATGACGTCAAGTACTTCATTTTTCAAATGTGTTCTACATTCATATTATTACTAGCTGACCCTGCCCGGCTTCGCCCAGACCCTGATGGGGAGCATGTCATTTAATTCATATAAGTAGTCATATAAGTTCCCGTTCCCGACTGTCTGTCTGTCTGTCTATCTATCTATCTGTCTGTCTGTCTGACCCAGTCCAGCCCATGGTGGAGAGCATCTCATTTAAATCATATAAGTAGTCATATAAGATCCCGTTCCCGACTATCTGTCTGACTGTCTGTCTGTCTTGGGTAAATGGAGGAGGGAGGAGGAAGAGGGAGGTGGAGGAGGGAGGAGGAGGGCGGAGACAGGAGGAGTAGGGAGGAATAGGAGGGAGGAGGAGGGATTAGGAGGAGGAGGGGGAGGAGGAGGGAGGAGGGAGGAGGGAGGATGAGGGAGGAGGAGGGAGCAGGAGGAGGAGAGGGAGGAGGAGGAATGTGAAGGGAGGAGGAGGTAGAGGGAGGAGGAGGGAGGAGGAGGAGGGAGGAGGAGGGGGAGGAGGAGGAGGGAAGAGGAGGTAGAGGGAGGAGGAGGGAAGAGGGAGGAGGAGGAGGAGGAGGAAGAGGGAGGAGGAGGGAGGAGGAGGAGGAGTGAGGAGGTAGAGGGAGGAGGAGGAGGGAGGAAAAGGGAGGAGGAGGGAGGAGAAGGAAGAAGGAGGAGGAGGGAGGAGGCAGAGGGAGAAGGAGGAAGGAGGAGGAGGGAGGAAGAGGAGCAGGAAGAGGGAGGAGGGAGAGGGAGGAGGAAGAGGGAGGTGGAGGAGGGAGGAGGAGGGCGGAGACAGGAGGAGTAGGGAGGAATAGGAGGGAGGAGGAGGGATTAGGAGGAGGAGGAGGGGAGGGAGAAGGAGGGAGGATGAGGGAGGAGGAGGGAGCAGGAGGAGGAGAGGGAGGAGGAGAAAGAGGGAGGAGGAGGAATGTGAAGGGAGGAGGAGGTAGAGGGAGGAGGAGGAGGGAGGAGGAGGGGGAGGAGGAGGAGGGAAGAGGAGGTAGAGGGAGGAGGAGGGAAGAGGGAGGAGGAGGAAGGAGGAGGAAGAGGGAGGAGGAGGGAGGAGGAGGAGTGAGGAGGTAGAGGGAGGAGGAGGAGGGAGGAAAAGGGAGGAGGAGGGAGGAGAAGGAAGAAGGAGGAGGAGGGAGGAGGCAGAGGGAGAAGGAGGAAGGAGGAGGAGGGAGGAAGAGGGAGCAGGAAGAGGGAGGAGGGAGAGGGAGGAGGAGGGAGGAGGAAGAAGGAGGAGGAGGGAGGATGAGAACGCAGGAGGAGGGGGAGGAGGGAGGAGGGAGAGGGAGAGGAGGAGGAGGAGGATGGAAGAAGGAGGAGGAAGAGGGAGGAGGAGGATGGAGGAGGGAGAGGGAGGAGGAGGAAGGAGGAAGAGGGAGGGAGGAGGAAAAGGGAGGAGGAGGGATTAGGGAGGAGGAGGGGGGAAAGAGGAAGAGGGAGGAGGAGGAGGAGAGAAGAGGAGGAGGGAGGAGGAAGGAAGGAGGAGGAGGGAGGATGAAAACGCAGGAGGAGGAGGAGGAGGGGGGAGGGAGGAGGAGGGGGGAAGGGAGGAGAGAGGAGGAGGGAGGGGGGGAGGAGGGAGGAGGAAGAAGGAGGAGGAGGGAGAATGGGAACGCAGAGGTGGAGGAGGAGGAGAGGGGGGGAAGAGGAGGGAGGAGGAGGGAGGATGAGAACGCAGGAGGAGGGAGAGGGAGGAGGATGAGGAGGAGAGAGGAGGTGGAGAGGAAGAGCTAGAAGGAGGAGGGGAGAAGGAGGAGGGAGGAGAAGGAGGGGGAGGAGGAGGAGGAGGAATGATGAGGAGGGAGAGGAGGAGGAGGGAAGAGGAGGGATGGAGGACGGAGGAGGAGGGAGGAGGTAGAGGGAGGAGTAGGAGAAAGGAAAAGGGAGGAGGAGAGAGGAGGAGAAGTGAGGAGGTAGGAGGAGGAGGAAGAGGGAGGAAGAGGAAGGAGGAGGAGGGAGGGAGGTAGAGGGAGGATGAGGAGGAGGAAAAGGGAGGAGGAGGGAGGAGAAGGAAGAAGGAGGAGGAGGTAGAGGGAGGAGGAAGAAGATTGAGGAGGAAGAGGGAGGAGGTAGAGGGGATGAGGATGAGGAGGGAGGAGAAGGAAGAAGGAGGAGGAGGGAGGAGAGGTAGAGGGAGGAGGAAGAAGAGTGAGGAGGAAGAGGAGGAGGAGGAAGGGAGAAGGAGGGAATAGAAGGAGGAGGAGGAGGAAGAGGAGTAGAGAGTGGGAGGGAGAGGGGAGGAGGAGGGGGAGGAGGAAGAGGAGAGGGAGGAGGGAGGGGAGGAGGAGGTGTAGGATGATGATTGCCATCCCACCAGGTTAATATGTTATCGCGGACCTCAGAGAGAAGTGTCTATGTAGAAGACCATTTCCTGGACGTACGTATTTTGGGAGGGGGAGGAGGAAGGAGGGAGGAGGAGGAAGAAGAAAAAAAACTACGACAGTTGGCATCTCTGGAATGAGAGGAAGGCGTGTAGAAAATTTCATCTCAATCGGATGGGCCGTTCGCGAGCGTATAAAGGACATACATACAGACAGACATACAGACAGAGATACGGACAGAGATACGCACATCCTAATTTATATATAAGATTATGCATCTCTCCATCCGTCTCATTCATTCTCTGTCTCTGGGCCTATCTGCACTCTCTCTCTCTCTCTCTCTCTCTCTCTCTCTCTCTCTCGCTCTCTCTCTCTCTCTGTCTTCCTCATTCCCCTCTCTCACGCTTGCCTTCCTCTCCCTCCTCCCTCTATTCTTCTGTCTAACTTGATCCAGTGTTATCTCCTAATCGAGGGTCACATAGCCACACAATTAGGGCACTCCCAGCCGATTACAACCGGGGCGCTTGCAGATACCGGCTCTCCAGTCAACATCTCAGGACCACTCTACCGGGTGTTCAACAGCAAGAAAACAACCGCAAGCGTCCTGCTGCTTCTTAACTCTTAGTTTTCCCGTGCGCCACTTGATGTTCCTGAAAAACACTCACATGTACCATACCCCACGTAGAGTGGCACCAGAAGTTCAGACTGCCAGTCAGACTGAATAAAATATATGGCTTTTATTCCGAATATGGAGGTCAGCTTGGCCGAACGGATAAGAATACTTGCTCTTAAACTGTCGGTTTGCAGAAGGCAAGACAGTGGGATCGTTTCCTACACAGTCTAGTTTCTTGTGTTTATTTTGGCCCATTTCTCACCCCGGCGATATGTCACATTGTCGGGCATGGCAGTATCCCGGGTGGGATGTCCTGACACTGCATCATCTTCATTTCTGGACGTGGCCGCGGATTGAGATAACGCTTGTACCCCTGTCTTTGATAATCACCGGCCGGGTATGGGTTGGGAAGACGAATGGCTTGGTGGTATATTCTCCCAGTTACCTGGATGACGTCATCGTACATTCACTGTACCGGTTGAAAGTTGGGCTAAGTACGGGTGGCGATAGGGACCCGCGGTACCTGAAGGCCTAGATGTTCACCTGCCGTGTGATGATATTGAGTTCGATATGCCTCGGGGCGGTGTCGAATTTGTAACATTGAACTGGGCGGCCAGGTCACCCAGCCTAAAATAGGTACCAGGGCGAGAGGAAAAGGCGGCGGGCGCAACACCGACCACATCAGCCATTGAGTGCCGTCTGGTCTACACACATATGGGTCTAGCTCCGTGTGTTTAATATACCTTAAACATATAAAAGGGTCATGGACTTGCGCGGGGAGACTGTCATGTCAAACTAACTGACCATAGTAATGTAGTGCTGGAGGATGTGATGGTAGTATTCATAGTAGTATAGTGGCAGTATTAGTAGTTGTTGTTTTAGCAGCAATAGTAATAGTAGTTGTTGGTGATGTTGGTGTTGTTGTTGTATTAGTAGTAAAAGTTGCATAGTTGTTATGTTAGTAGTAGTGGTACATTAGAAGTAGTAGTAGTAGTAGTAGTAGTAGTAGTAGTAGTAGTAGTAGTAGTAGTAGTAGTAGTAGTAGTAGTAGTAGTAGTAGTAGTAGGAGGAGGAGGAGGAGGGGAGAAGGAGGGAGGGGAGGCGTAAATGACCCTTTTACACGCCATGGGGAATATTAGGTATATGGTGTTAGCCGCACATCTAGTTTAGTTTACCTTTAGTTTAGTTTAGTTTAGTCGATGGATCAACATCACGACACACGGGTGTAACCCATAAGTGCTTCGTTCTACTCCTAACTCAAGACCAAGACTGAGTCCGGAGAATCCCAGCTAAGTGCACGAATTCCGTAGCATCGGCGAGGATCCTGAAATACGTTGGGTAGACGTTTAACTTGAAATTTTGCCCGGGCAGCGCCGTTAGGCTACTCTTTTTTTTATTTTTTTATTTTTAACTGCCAAGGGATTTTTTTTACGTGCTCAAAATACACACGGGCGTCCGATCTCACTATCCAGAGACCAGGGGCAATTTTGTTACTAGAAGTCCACGTGAAAAAATCCCGGCTCTCACAGTGGCTTGAATCCGGGACCTCCAGCACTCGAGGCGGACACCATACCTCGAGACCACTCAACCCCCCTCCCCCTTTTGTATAGACCAATCGGCACTCGATGTGTGATGTTGTCAACTCACACAGACCGTATTTACTTCCCAGAGGATTCTCTGGTACATGTCTCAGGTAGCGTCCACCAGGTGGACCAGGTCTCGATGCGAATTCGAACCCTTGTCTACCCGGCCGGTGAGCTAGCGTGTCATCCACAGCGATTGTACGTATACCTGTGTGCCGGCTTGTAACTGTAGTCCACCTATCTCGTGTATACAGCCCCCGTGTCAGCCCTCTACCTGGGCCACGTTTTTTCCACACCTGAAACACCCCACAAAACAACACCTGCCGCTTGTCCCACAATCCAGCAATCTCATTGGTTGGCAGGGTCAACCCGACACAGTGCCTTACTGTTAGATGGGATTGTTGCACGCGGTGAATGGACCCTTGTACGCGTCACATAAGCCCCCCAGGCAACAATACACGGATTGTTAGTGCCAAGCTCTCAGCCTACAGATGTCAGCTGTAAAACTCGGCAGTCGCTCAGTCAACGGACGGATTTAACATGTATACAGCCACACTCTACATGAGACGGAACGAACTCTCCAAGTAGTGTAAATCATGCACAGTAGAAGGTTTCTGTGTTGCAGAAGCGTCCTCTTCGCCCTCTTTTCTAGAAATGTTTCTTCTCTTTAATTTATTGGCACTCTTCTTGAAATGTTTCGTTCTCTATAACTTCTTGACACTTTTCTGGGGTGTCGGACAGCGAATCACTTTTGGTTTTTGAAACTCAAACGTCTTTCTCCTGTCATATTTTCTTATCTGTAAAGGATATAGGCATAATGTAAAAAAAAAAAAAAAAAAAGATTTAGAAGAAACAAAGGAGACTATATTGGTGAATAAATTTTAGGAAAAATAGAAAGAAGGGTATAGTTTCTAGCGGAGTGTGACACGTAACTCTTCTAAGGATAGTCAGGACCAGAATCAGGTCTTCATTTTGTTCATAGCGGGCGTGTTAGCGTAACGGTTATGAAATTGGGCTGATATTGGCTCGAGCAGGGTTCTCGTCGTACGCCACGGAAGGTAAAGGCTCAACACTTATTCGTTCGTGCACTCAGACCTATACAATATGTGGTGGACAATGAATAAACTACATGGTGTAGGATCGGGGCAGTGTTCCAGGAGGAGAAGAAAACAGAAGTATAACAAGAACTCGGAGTGGTGTCACAAAAACTCGGAGTGGTATCACAAAAACTCGGAGTGGTATCACAAAAACTCGGAGTGGTATCACAAAAACTCGGAGAGGAGAAAACGTAGCTGAACAAGACTGCGACCAGACAGTGAAGGTACTAAAGGTGGCTTGTGCGCATGTCTCGTCAGCTGTGTTGAAATTATGTAAATAACGCTGTGCTGAAGTTTGTATCTTGATGTCTTGCTTGATTTATCATGTCGTTCTTGCAGTTTATGAATGAAATGTCTGGCTGGTTTTAATTCTTCTTCTTCTTCTTCTTCTTCTTCTTCTTCTTCTTCTTCTTCTTCTTCTTCTTCTTCTTCTTCTTCTTCTTCTTCTTCTTCTTCTTCTTCTTCTTCTTCTTCTTCTTTTTCTGTTTCATCAAGTGCTGTGTCCTGGATACACACCGATGATCCTGACTTCAATCCGCTCTGTCATCTGGTGGTTCTGTTTTGTTTAGCTGTTATACATGTGTTGTTTATATTATTATTTGTTGTCAGCTATTTAAGCTTTCCACACACTTCTTTCTCCGTCTTCCTCTCCTTCTATTGCCTAATATTCTCCCCACAGAAAGCTCATTTCTCTGCTCCAAGTCGTCGGTCTACCTCTGTTTCCACATAATGAGCCCCTCTTTCTTTTGTTGTCTGTACCTTCTCGTCCATCCTCCCATTAGACTGCCGGTCCATCTGCATGCCTGTCAGTCCATCCACCCGGTCGTTCTCTGGGTGGCGACTACTTGCCCCTACACGTGACCAGTTGAAGCGTGGCATGTGAACAGGTGTCAAACCTGGGCAACGACCGGAAGTCCACATGTGGCACACATACGGCACACATACGACCAGAAGATCCCAGTTTCTTGTGGAGGAGAGCATCTAGCAGTCAGCACCCAAACAACAGTTAGCGTCTGCTTGATATAAGGCGGGAAGGAATTCATAAAAGCAGACGCGGGGCATGTAGATACAATACGCAGGATGATTATTTTGACCATCTGTCAAGCAGCCACATGTCTTTCTGTACCACCCGAGGCGGCCGAGCGAGGGCTTTCATTCAAGTGCTACTGGCCGGCAATTTGACCTTTAGTACCGCACTCATTCTGCATTCCCCATTCCAACCTGTCGTCAAGCCCTGTCCAACCGCTTTCCTTCCCAACGGATTCGGCGTTCATAGTGAACGTTGTCTTTGTTACTCACTTGTGGATTCCAGCACGTGACTGTAAGGCCAGCGACCAGGTTTCCGGTCCAACAGTGGGCTGACACCTGTGTTTATGATTGCAAGAAAGGGGAGGGGAAGGAGGGTGGGTGTTGGAGAGTGTGAGTTGAATGGAAGGAGGTGGGTGGTGAGGGGGTAAAGCCACGTGAACACTAGCCGACAGCTAGGAAGAGGTAGCAGATTGTCTTTGAGAGGTTACGATGTCGGCCTGAGACCCAGAAGGTATAGGGTTCGATCCCTGCAAAGGGCTGGGAATTCCCCCCCCCCCCCGAATTCTTGATATCTAATGATATTACGTGCCCCCTCCCCCGATCTCTTAGGTGGTGAGATCGAATACCCATCATCGGATAAGGGCGAAAAATAGGAGGTTGTGTGTGCAAGTTGAGTACTTTACAAATCCCATGCCAGTTTGAAATTGACAAGAGTAGGCAACATGTTTAGAATATTATAGCAGTGTAGGGGAGGCAAGGTTAGTCGTGACGTATAGAGGCGAACTTGAATACAAGCAACTCAATTCTGTACTTTTCTTGTTCCATTGTTTATTGGTGGTCATGTCTAAAATGACAGTAGTATTCGAATCAGTTGACAAAATCAGGATCAACTCTTTAAAACCGAGGCCTGCTCAACATCAAACATTCCAGATGGAACCCTAGATATGCGACCGGTCTGGCGGATGGTACTACGGTTTCTAACCTCTAACTCGCCTGTCGTCACACCACAACACCCCCATAGCTACCTCCAACCATGGTGCTCACCCGTGCAATGCTCAATAATAAAACATTTACGTTGCGCACCAGCTAGCCCCTCAACGCCACCCAACTCCTCTAACAGGGTACTCTGTTATAATATATAAACCGACCTCTGGGTAGCCCGTTACCGTGGACGGAAACTCTAGAGCAGTGTGGCCAACACGAGGCCCGGGGACCGCATGCGGCCCGCCGGGAGTAATGTTGAGGCCCGCGAAGTGGTAAGCTACGATGTGGTCAAAGCTGTAGCACGCTTGCTTGTTTACTTTAATTAACAAACAAAAAATTAAGTGCGTGGCCCGGCAGGAAATATTATTTCTGAAATTTGGCCCGCCTGCTGAAAAGGTTGGCCACCCCTGCTCTAGAGGCAGTAAACATGACACAAATGCATGCCCAAGTCGGACAGACTGAGGTGCACTCTGAGGAGGCACTTCCCTCGAAAGAGGAACCAAGAAGAGGCCCCGGGAAATACCTCGAAAATCTTCCTTAGCCGTGGAGGGTTGAAAATGGTAAGCATGAAAGAAACATACATGTCTTGTCATACCTTGAAAGTCAATTAACAGTCTGGCTTAGCATGTGGGCGATGTACAGCCCCGTATACTTGACGTTTTGTTATTTAGAGACCCTGATTCGAATCCTCTGTCACGTGTGGATGTTTTTTTTCTGTATTGGGGGTGGGGGGGGGGGAGAAGAAAACTCTAACCTGCACGGATCGCGACGACTGTACTAGCCAGACGGCCTTAATTCCTCAGGCTCAATACCACCTGTTCTCACCGCAAGGTAGTATAGGCGGTAGATGATAGTGGTTGTTGTTATTGTTGTTGTTTGATGTTGTCGTCGTCCACGTCGTCGCTGTTGTTGTTGTTGATGATGATGAGCCGGGCATCATTTCCTCATGGGAGTAGTGGTCAAGCCGCCTGTCTAGCGCTATGAAGGTTGTGGGGTCACATCGGACTCCGACATTTTGTTAACGGGATCATTTTTCCGGGGATCTCCGTGGGTCGCCGCTGGATTTATTGAGTTCGTGCTGTGTGCAGGTCGCCCTGCGGAAAGACACCCTAGCTATATGGAGTATACACCCGGAGCAATGAAGTAGATTTTCTTGTTGTCTCCTAGTGTGCTTCTTCTATTTGGTGTCGGGCTACGGATTAGTTTTGGTCTTGAATCTTAAACGTCTTTCTCCTGTCATATCTCCTTCCCATTAAAGTGTGTAGGCACATGATTATGATTATTATAATAATAATTATTATTATTGCGTACGCTCGCTTTGAACTCAAGCGTAGTTCATCAACTATTGATACTTTTAGTGCACTGGACTGATTTTTGCTTGTGGATTAGCTTTCCCTATTACCAGTTTCCCTCGCCGTCTGGCCAATCCACTCCGAATTCACAGGTACGTGTAATTTACTCCCCCAAGAAGTCAACATTTTAGTCCAACTGTCCGGCGTAGTGTTTGAACCCGCTAAGACGGCATAAGCACACCGGATGTTTAAGAACGAGCGGTCTTATCCATTCGGCCATGCTGACCTCGACATAATTTCCAAGAGGCGATCTAGAAGAAACAAGGGATGGTATACTACACTTTATATTGTATCTCTGCCCTAACTATTACATGCTCTCTTTCAGCTTCCGTTAGCTGTTACTTTAATTTTTGTATGTTGTTATAAAGTAACAAGAGGTCCGGGTCTGAAAGCCTTACAGGAGACCCACATACGTCCCGCCTGGCGGGTGACGACCGCGCAACACACGCTTTGCATTCGCGTGGGGTCACGGGGTCGCCCGATAGCAGAACGTGCATGTGAAACTCGATGCGGCCTCGGAGACTGGTTGATCGCTCGCGTACGGACGAAAGAAAGCACCAACGTGAGAACGTTTTCTGAACGGGGTAAGTCTGAGCATATAGGAATGCACGCGCTAGCACGCTCAGGGTGGATGCGGAAGGGTGGTTGGGTAGAATGGTGGGTGAGTGTGAGGGGGGAGGGGGGCTTGCAGACGTGTGATAAAGACTTGAGAGAGCTGTGATAGTGCAGCGACTGTAAACAACTCTGGAATGATGGGAAGGAAACTACGTGACCGTTATTTTTTCTAGCCTTCCCCCCAGTCGCCCCTTCTCCCAGCTTCGTTTCTTCTACAGCTACCAAAATCCCCCCCCCCCCCCATGCAAATAGGCATTTGTTTTTAAAAAGAGAGACTTCAGCTGGAGGGCTTCGGCCTTTACAGCCGACACCACTGATAGCCACGTGGTTACACTGGAGTTAACTTTATAGCGTTGTACGGAAGATAAGATCAGAATAGTTTCATTGGAAGTTAACTTGTTAACACTTGAAGATGGTGAAGATAAAGAATAGTTGCATTAAAAGTTAACTTATGAACATTTTAAGATGGCGAAGAAAAGAATGGCCACATTAAAGTTAACTTATTCACACTTTAAGATGGCGAAGAAAAGAATGGCCACATTAAAGTTAACTTATTCACACTTTAAGATGGTGAGGAAAAGACAAGGTAACTTATTAATGTTCTATGAATTTTACTTTTAAAAGAGAAATTTCAGATAGAGAGCTTCGGCCTTTCAGCCGACACCACAGACAGCCACGTGGTTACACTTTGTAGGTTGTACGGAAGATAAAATCAGAACAGTTACATTAGAAGTTAACTTTGTAATACTATACGATAGACAAGTATATAATATTAACACTTTAAGATGCTGAATAAAAAACATAGTTGCAACAGAATTGACTTATTAATACTCTGAGACAACTAATACCCTAAGAAAGTATAGTTAGAACAGTATAGTTAGATTGGAAGTTAACGTTTTAGAACTTTACAAAAGTGAATGCATAAATAGTTACATTGCAAGATTTTTTTCTCTTTTTTTTTCGCAGTCAACACCAGCATTTTCAGCTGCTGTTGATGTCTTGGCAAGATTACGCTCAGTAGTTTGCCATTGCTTTCTGAGCGGCCGGCTGAAAGTAACCAACGCGGCGATTCTCGCGCAGCTGCGTGTGCTCACGTGGATAAACGGGATTACGGAAAAAATCGCTAACACCTAGGCCAGGGAGGGCGGCACATTGCAAGTTAGCATATTAATATGTTAACAAAGAATTGAACAGAATAGTTTCTTGTGAATTTTTAACTTTAAAAGCGGAATGAAAAGAATAGTTATATAGAAAGTTGGCTTAATAGCATTTTAAGAAAGAAGAAAAGAATAGATACTTTGGAAGTGAATTTGTTTGCCTCGTTAAGAGGACTGTGGGAAAAAGAACCGTATCTAAACGCAGTTGTGGCTTCGGCCCATTCAAAAGAAAAATATCATCACATGGTTATAAGGAAACTCATCCTGAAGATGTCTGAACCAGCCATGACACGGATCATTGTGACCGCTTGGTCACCTGGTTATAAGGAAACTCACCCTGAAGATGTCTGAACCAGCCATGACACGGATCATTGTGACCCCTTGGTCACCTGGTTATAAGGAAACCCACCCTGAAGATGTCTGAATCAGCCATGACACGGATCATTGTGACCGCTTGATCACCTGGTTATAAGGAAACTCATCCTGAAGATGTCTGAACCAGCCATGACACGGATCATTGTGACCGCTTGATCACCTGGTTATAAGGAAACTCATCCTGAAGATATCTGAACCAGCCATGACACGGATCATTGTGATCCCTTGGTCACCTGGTTATAAGGAAACTCACCCTGAAGATGTCTGAACCAACCATGGCACGGATCATTGTGATCCCTTGGTCACCTGGTTATAAGGAAACTCATCCTGAAGATGTCTGAACCACTCCCCCGCTATATATGCATCACCTCGACACCGCAAGGTACAAGAGGAACGAGATAAGATGATAGTGAAACCCCTACAGCACTTGCTTGAAGTGTATTCAAAGAATGCCAACCGTATGCTTCTAATGAGAGTAATCAGATTGCTACTGGAACTATTAGTGTTGGAACTCTTTGCTGGCTGCTGAGGATGGGGACGGAGCGCTTATGGAAATGCCCCGAATGCTGTGATGTCGATTCCTAAATCAATCAATTAATCAATCAGTCAATCGATGAGAGCATCAGACAAGTAAGGACACAAGTATCGAACTCCTTAGCATCTTCAGGTAGATTCGTATTTAGTCATTGTGGTTTATGGGAAATTCGTTATCATTTAGCAGATCTTTTGCAGATGATCGCTGTCATCATTGCCCCCGCCTAAGTTATTCTAGATCCTCTGCCATTTCCCTTGCCTCATGCAGTTTTATGCCCAAGATGTCATTATCATGTGCCCATTTTTGTCTTCGAAGACCTCTTCTCTTCTTCCAAAAACCACTCCTCCATCATTTTGTTGTTGTTGCTAAGCCACTCTGTAATATGGCCGAAGTATTTCCGTTTCCGAAAATAATCCATTCGTCTTTGATGTCATTCGTTCATTAAATCAGCCAATGTTTATTTGGTTCTTTCTTTCTTTGTCTATACATGTGTGTGTTTCTCTTTCCTTTCTTGCATGCTTGCTTTCTACGTCCCTTTTCTTGTTTGTCCTTCTAACCCACCGTTCCCGCCTTAAAGACAAGCCACAAAGAAAACCCAAAGAAAACATTACTGCTGGAATCTTCTTACCCCTATAAGTGTAACCTATGACCTTCACAGTTGTTTCCCGCTGGGTCCCATCTTTGGAACCCCGCTCCTCGGCTCGTCTCCCCGCGCCTTTCGGTCTCCGGTAATGTCTTCAGATGGATGTAATTTCGCATGTTCAGACACCGTCTCGTTTTGAGAAGTATTCGCCATATTCCCATGCGGGTTTCCTTGGAGTACCTGTCCAGCCTTATTAAGTTTGTCGCCGGCGATATTTTTGTTTGAAAATTAACTGACAACGCTGCTGCACTCTAACGGGAATCATGTATTGAGCTGACGGAACTTGTAGTTGTTGTTGTTGTTGTTGTTGTTGTTGTTGTGGTTGTTGTTGTGGTTGTTGTTGTTGTTGTTGTTGTTGTTGTTGTTGTTGTTGTTGTTGTTGTTGTTGTTGTTGTTGTTGTGAACCTTGACACATTGGGATGTTCAAACAGTTGTTTGAGGTGACGGAATCGGGAACTGCTTACTGCCTGGGCCATCCCGACAGACTTGATTGTTGCATGAAGTGACGGACTGGGGAACTTAGTGCAATCCCGACAGACATGACTGTTGTATGAAGTGAGGGATTTTTGGATCTTGGTGCCATCCCGACAGACGTCACAGTTGTATGAAGTGACGGATTGAGGAACTTAGTGCAATCCCGATAGACATGACTGTTGTAGGAAGTGACGGATTGAGGAACTTGGTGCCATCCCGACAGACATGACTGTTGTATGAAGTGACGGATTGAGGAACTTGGTGTTGTCCCGATAGACTTGTGCGTTTTAATGCCTATTGTTCTCTTGTTGTCGTTGTCTAAGATTAGCTTCATAAAGGACGTATGAATGAAATAATGTATGAGAGCAGGGAGATTAGCAGGGCAGAATGTCAGACAGGCCTGCGTGCCGAATTCTGAACCCTTCCTCGCAAAGTCTGGCATTAATGCTTCAGTAACTAAACAGTGTCGTGTTTCACGTTACTAATCTATCTTCTTTAGTTCCCCCACGAAAGTCTTGTTTTCTCCAGCGTTGCCTGCGTATGTATGCATGTTTATAATGGCCGGACGGTGGAGTCCCAGACATAACGTCATAAAAACAAAGCGATGAGGAGGACTAGCTTTTCAATCCCATTTCTCATGCAGCGCTTCCTAATCCCTCTCCACCCTCTATCATGATCGTTTTCCCCAACTCCCAAAGTCTCTTCTCCCTCCTGCACCTCCCTCCCTACTTCTTACCTCTACCTCCTGTCATGTGTCTTACCCTCCCGGCCCACTACCCCAACGCTCGGCTCACACAAAGACGCCTGTTATGCCGTGAAATACGCTCTGACCCCGTTCCTGCCGCGGGAGATCAGATTTCTGGGCGATTGCTGGGACTGCCTTACCAAACTTTCCCACACCCCATTCCTCCCAAGTAGAGAGTGACAAGGATTTGTGCCATGTGGTCTCTCTCTCTCTCTTTCTCTCTCTCTCTCTCTCTCTCTCTCTCTCTCTCTCTCTCTCTCTCTCTCTCTCTCTCTCTCTGTCCCTCTCTCTCTCTCCTTACCCACCCCCTCTCTCTCTCCTTTCCCACTATTTCTCGCTCGCTCTCTCTTTCCTTTCCTCTATTTGACGCTCTCACTAGTCTCTACCTTTCCCCCTTCTCTATATGTCCTTCTTTCTCTCCCTTTCCCGTCTTCCCCCCTCTATTTCTTTCTCTCCCACCCTCTTCTCCTCCCTTCCCCTCTCTATTTCTCTTGCTTACCATTCTGCCCTCCTCTATTTCTCTCTCACCCACACTCTTATTCCCATTTTCTCCTGTCTATTTCTCTCTTTCCCACTTTCTTATCCCCTTTCTCGTTTCCTCTATCACCCTCTCTGTGTGTCTGTCTGTCTGTCTGTCTGTCTGTCGGTCGGTCGGTCGGTCTGTCTGTCTGTCTGTCTGTCTGTCTGTCTGTCTGTCTGTCTGTCGGTCGGTCGGTCGGTCGGTCGGTCGGTCGGTCGGTCGGTCGGTCGGTCGGTCTGTCTGTCTCTACCTCTTCTTTCTCGCGGATTGTCCCTCTAACCTCCTTATTCCTTCGATAACTGTAGATCCTACCTGTTAGTGATATTAAACAATCAAAGCCTCTTGGTGCGCATATAATGTATGGACATTCATCTCTCTCTCTCTCTCTCTCTCTCTCTCTCTCTCTCTCTCTCTCTCTCTCTCTCTCTCTCTCTCTCTCTCTCTCTCTCTCTCTCTCTCTCATTATAAACATATACACACAGACACACGACTTGCTATTTACAGCATGAAAGAAAAACCAAAACTAATAAACTAGCGACATCACACGGACTTTGGGGTCCACTCAGGTTTGGTTTTCCGTCAGTGAAAGTGGCCAGGTTAAAGTGACTGACTATGTACTTCCGGTGGTAGACTACTAATTAATTGAGAAAGACGGTTGGTACTCAAGCCTACAGTCCACCATACTTTATAGAGGCTGTCCGTACAGTCGCTGTGAAGTCTGAACTTAATACAGGCCGTCAGTATTTACAGACTTTGTGAAGTCTGACCTCCGATCAGTTGGGTTGTGTAGATGGTTCAAATACACAATAAACGTTGTTTGAAACATAATTATTGAATGAGGAATCAACTAGTTTTTGTTCTTCTTCTTCTTCTTCTGCTTGCTGATGGTACCTTATTACATGTTTGAGAAGCAGCAGCTGCAACAACAACAACAGTAGTAGTAGTAGTAGAAGTAGAAGTTGTAGTAGTAGTAGAAGTAGTAGTAGTAGTAGTAGTAGTAGTAGTAGTAGTAGTAGTAGTAGTAGTAAGTAGTAGTAGTAGTAGTAGTAGTAGTAGTAGTAGTAGTAGTAGTAGTAGTAAGTAGTAAGTAGTAGTAGACGACGACGATGAAGGAGACGAAATAATAAATCTACAAGCACTTGGAATCAACGACTGGCAAGAGAAGGTCCACCAGAGAGACGAATGGAGACGGATTGTATTTGCAGCAAAGAACCTCAATGGCTCGGAACGCTGAAGAAGAAGAAGAAGAATAAAAAAGTTAGCTGCATATCCTTTACGGACGTTGCAGTCGACCCCAGCATTTTTGGTTGGTAGTGATTCCTGGGCAAGTTTTACGTTCAGTAGTTTGCCATTGCTTTCTGAACCACCGGCACCCATACCATTTCATAAAAAAACCATCACCGCTGTGTTTCGAACATGGGTATGCGGGATTACGAACTGCGTCCGTAACGCCTTCGCCCCGGAACCGATTAAACATAAGTAATCAAGATGGCGGTCTCCCTGGCACACAAAAAAATTTTAACATTTTTAATAAAAATGGCGGTCTCCCTGGCATAGGAGTTAACGTCTCTCTCCATAATCCCGTATATTAACTTAACGTAACTTGCGCGAGAATCGGTAACGGTTCTCGCCGCGTTGGTAACTTACGAGATATGTGAGTCGGTCGCTCAGAAAGCAATGGCAAACTATTGAGCGTAATCTTGCCTAGTACATCAACAGCAGCAGAAGTTGTCTTTAGTATAAGGCTAGCCTGCAAGAGCCGTGGCTGTGCACGGGACCACGGAGGAAGCCGAGACTCGCTAATAATAATAGTTGTCCACCGACCCGGAGGTTAAGAAACAAAAACTGAAGTTATCGACGCGGCATAAATGGAAACAGAAATTAAGAGCACATGCAACCGCCCAAATAGCAAACTAAGACTGAACATCTACCGGGTGTGTGTAAAGTCTCACTACACTTTATATGTAGAACAAATCTGAAAAATGAAGTACATGTCATCAAAAATGTGCCCCACAGTCCATCGTGAAGCAATATGCAGTGAGTGGATGTCGTCTTCTGGAGTAATTCTTTGCACTCCAAACAAAATGATGTTATCAACGGAAGAAAAAATTGTTCTTTAAATTTGTTCTACATACAAAGTGTAGTGAGACTTTACAAACATCTGATACAACTTCCTAAGCATCAATTCATGAGTTACAATATCTACAAGTTATCTACAATTATGTCTTCGCTCCGATATTCTGTCCTGTATGAGATGTGTTTATTATATATTCTGTCCTGTATGAGATGTGTTTATTGTACATTGTGTCCTGTATGAGATGTGTTTATTATATATTCTGTCCTGTATGAGATGTGTTTATTATATATTCTGTCCTGTATGAGATGTGTTTATTATATATTCTGTCCTGTATGAGATGTGTTTATTATATATTCTGTCCTGTATGAGATGTGTTTATTATATATTCTGTCCTGTATGAGATGTGTTTATTATATATTCTGTCCTGTATGAGATGTGTTTATTATATATTCTGTCCTGTATGAGATGTGTTTATTATATATTCTGTCCTGTATGAGATGTGTTTATTGTACATTGTGTCCTGTATGAGATGTGTTTATTATATATTCTGTCCTGTATGAGATGTGTTTATTATATATTCTGTCCTGTATGAGATGTGTTTATTATATATTCTGTCCTGTATGAGATGTGTTTATTATATATTCTGTCCTGTATGAGATGTGTTTATTATATATTCTGTCCTGTATGAGATGTGTTTATTATATATTCTGTCCTGTATGAGATGTGTTTATTATATATTCTGTCCTGTATGAGATGTGTTTATTATACTGGCACCTTGCCGTCTTGACAGTTACAATGTGCTTCAAACAGGGTATAATAACTACAACCCATAGTGGGTTTCAGGAGTGGAGTTATACCTTTCATAAATAACCCTGGGCTGGGTTATAGAGACCACGTGTTGCCCATACAGCATGATCCCTCGCTTGGCCTGCCTAGTTTACTCCAGAAGAAAGGTAACATCAGTCCACCTGGAACAAGATAAGCCGCAGAAGCTGCCTGATCAGCAAAGCAATGCTCTTACTGTCCGTCTGTTTGAGCTTCGATCCTAGACCAGTTGCCGTCCAAAGTTTAGGTATGCCCTGCCGAGACATAGTCTTGAGGTTGCATTTTCTCAACGTGTCACTTTGATCTCTGTTATAATGTACACTAGACGATATTTTCTCCCAGGTATATCATGGACTTTGTCTGTTGCAGGTGCGGGGGCAACTACATGGGCGAGTATTGCGAGGAAGATAACCCGTGCAGGAATGACTTCTGCATGAACGACGCCAAATGTGAAGTACGTGTCAACGACAACGGGGAAGCCAAAGCCGAGTGTATCTGTCCAATAGGTAAGTCAGTTTGGAAAACATACTGACCAGTAAAAATATGTCAGTTCAACGAAAAAAGAGGGTTGAAGTGCAATATAGAACATGTTCTTTTGTATGGATGTGAGACGTGGTTAAGCTGAAAAATATCTAATGACAGTGGAAATGTGGTTTCTGAGAGAAAATGCAAAGAATGCCAGTCTTTGGCTAGTTCTATTTGAGAGAGTGTGGAGTGGAGTTTTTGGCTAGTTTTATTTGAGAGAGTGTGGACCAGTCTTCGGCTAGTCAGATTTAAGAGTTCCCACCAGCAGTTGCACAAATGTCACACAAGCTATTGTCGTAATTAGATTACGATTTTGCTAACATTAGCTTCACACATACATTCACACACATTAGCTGATGGGCAGTCTTAGAAGTAGGTGAAGGCAGTAGAGATTAGAGAGTTCAGTAGCATTAAGGGTCCCCCAGAAATAGATGTGCTTTGTATATTATGTAAGTAGTGCTGCAAAAAGAGGATGACATAAAAGGGAGGGGATAAGAGCAAATGGCAGGAAACCTAGATTTGAAAGGGAAAAGTAGTAGAATGATTGAACGTGACAACGATATCTGCGGCTCTGTATTGATTCAACATTTTTATATCTAGTAGCGGTTATTTTTCTGTGTTGGTACAATACTGATCGCTGTTTCTCTGTGGTTGGTACACTGCTGATCGTGTCTTGTAGCTGCTGTTTCTTTATGCGTTGATATAATTAATACTGATCGTATTTAGTCATCGTTTTTATCATGTATTACACAATCAAGTTAATCATGTCTTTGTTCTTTCTAAATATTGTTACATGTTTCCAAGTAAATACATTGTATAAGAACCAGTTTGTGGGGCGTAAATAACCATTGGTCTTGTGTCTGCATATAAGAAGAAGACGTGTTTGTGTGTTTAGTCTGTCAATGTGTGCGTCTGTCTCTATCTCTCCCTCTCCCACCTAACCTATCTGTCTGTCTATGAGAGAGAGAGAGAGAGAGAGAGAGAGAGAGAGAGAGAGAGAGAGAGAGAGACTGGTCAGAGGCAGGGGTCTGCGAAACATGTGGTTCTTATATAATTGTAACGGAAAATTAGAGTGGACATTCCTTCTAGACTTAAAGCAAAATCTGCATACCTAAATCTGCACACACACGCACATATTATTCCCCCATTTATACAAACACACACAGGCGCGCGCGCACACACACACACACACACATTCACACAAACATTGCTCCAGCACACTGTTTTGTCGCGTCTGCGCAAGCTGAGCTGGCAGCGTCATCCCCTCCCCTTCCACCTTACAATATCCATAATGTAAATTCCATATGACAATATTTCCCAGCCCTTCGCCATGAACATCTTTAACAATGCCTCTGATTGTTCGACCTGTTTGGAAATTGGCCAGATTTCTTTCTGTACAAGGTGCGAAACATTCCATTTTAGCGTTGGCTGGGGCCAAAAACAACCGGTATTAATTCTTGTTCACTGTTTAAACTCACTCGATGCTAAATAAACAGACTGGTCAACAACACCTCGAGTACCTGGTCACTGCAGGGGTGGCAAGCCATTTCTTTCTCCAAGGGCCATTTGGATATTTATAACATTATTCGGAGGCCATATATATTTATTAGCTTAAAAATAATTCTACTAAATTTGGTCAAATATTAAACTTTTTTACTTAAAGTTCCATGTCCTTTACAGGACGTTGCAGTGAACACCAGCATTTTACTGCCGTTGTTGGTGTCTTGGCAAGTTTTACGTTCAGTAGTTTTCCATTACTTTCTGAACCACCGGCTCCCATACCAACACGTTAAAACCAGCGAGACACAGTCTGCTGCCGAATCGATCACCGCTGGGTTTCGAACGTGGATAAGCGGCATTGGGAATCGCGTGCGCAACAGCATCGCCACGGAGACGGACCATTATGATGGCTGGATCTGATTCTCTTTGAAGAGGCGTGTGTGAAGCGAACCAGACACTCGAGGTGTTGCTACTAGATTTATCAATGATTGTTTATAAGGCGCGTAGATTGATTGCATTTCGAGTTCCCACCTGCGATTGCCTTGGCAGGGCCATATCAAATGATTTCGCGGGCCTTATACGACTCGCGGGCGGAACGTTGATCACCGCCGGGTTACAGGTTCTTAATGTTAAAATATCTGGATGACTGCTCGTTGTGAACTTGGACATAGTGCACACACGTGCTAATACTGCTAGTAAGTTCGCTCGACTGATTTTACGCGAGGAATAACTTTCCTTATCACCAGTGTCCCACGCCCGTTAGGCGAATCCTTCTCCGACTTCTGAGGAGCTTGTAATTTACGTCCCCAAGTCACGGACGATAATAGACGCCAACTTACCGACGTATATGAAGAACAAACTACGTCGCGTTCACTAGTTACAGTTAAACCTCTCAGCCACACCGACCCCAGTAAAACTAATTGTTGGGGAAGCTTTACGGCGCTGTATATAGCTTGTGACATAAATATACGGATATTGATCAGCACTCATACACATTTATGACAGAAATAGAGAATAGAGAAAACAATACTCTACATAAATATTAAAAGCTGTACTGGCCAGTTTAAATGTTGCATCTCCTTTGCACAACGTTGCGATCAATCCCAGGTTGATCTTCTCGGCAATTTTACGTTCAGTAGTTTGCCATTGCTTTCTGAAAGAGACGTCAACATTTAAGTCCCATTTTAATGCCGGTAGAGGAATTGAACGCCATTAGCGCACAAGAAGTTTAAGAGAGAGCTTGACGACCTCGACTCCTTCGGGGATTCAGATAGTGCAACTACTGTTCCAAATCCTGAGGCATCTCTCTTGCAGGTTTCAAAGGCATCATCTGTGACATCATAGACGAGAGAAGCGCCTGCTACAAAAACCCCTGCCAGAATGGCGGGAAATGTGTCATTGGCCAATCGCTGACTGAGTTTACATGTCGCTGCCTCATTGGTTACCGAGGTGAGATTTCACTAAATTACCTAACGTTGTTTAGAGATTAGAACAGTAATCACCATGGCAAAAGTGTATGTTTTGCAAGATGGAAAACATACCCCAACAATTAAAATCTGTCATTTGCAGCGAGAAAGCGAGTGGATAAGGGAAATAAGCCGAAAATCATTGATTGGCAACATAAATATGGTTTCTAAACAAAGTGCAAGGAATACCATAGAGGGATCAAGAATGAGGAAGTCCTTCTGGAAACAGGTAAAAACCGCAAATTGATTAGAGAAACTAGGTGCAGACAGTCAAAATTTTCTGGACATGTTATGAAATGAAATTAGATTGACGACAGCTGAGAAATTTGAAGGGAAAATAGCAAAGGAAAAACGAAGAGCTGAATACCCAGATGACTTGGCCATGGGACATAATCGAGGAAGAATACAGATCTGATTAGAGAAACTGGTGATCATGTGAAATAGTGAACTACCACAGAAACACTCGTGGCTCCCGGATCATGTGAAATAGTGAACTACGAGAGAAACACTCGTGGCACATTCGTTAACATGTTGGTATCTTATAGGCTTTATAATGCTACTTTTATGTTATTTGTTTGTTAATATCATATTATTGTTATAGTGCTGTTCTTATTTCATTTACGTGTTGATTTTATATTAGTGTTATAATGCAATTATTATTTCCTTTACTTGTTCGTGCCTTCTCAGGTATATAATGCAATGCTTATTTCACTTACTTTTTAGCTTATTATTTCTTTGCACTTCAATTCAATTTTCTTTTACACGTGGATAGCTTATTAGTTTTACGATGCAATTATTTTCTACACTTAATGATATCATTTTAGTTCTATAATACAATTCTCATTTCATTAAATTGTTGATATCGTATTAGTTTTAGATGACAGTTATCAGTTTGTTTACCTGTTGATATCGGTGGGTGGATATTTTAATGAGTTTAGAGAGGTACTCTGGATATTGCACCCGTGGATAACTTGAGGAATTTCACGTAGGTCCTTTGGATAACTTCAGTTTAAATATCGTTTTTGTTTTATCAGAGAAGTACTTTGACCTGTGGATACATTAACGGTTAGCGAAGCATATTCATATCATCATCATCAAGCGCCATGCCAGCTGGCGTAGGCGTTCATGTCTCTCCACAGATCTCGTCTTTGATGTTCTGGAACAACCCTGCTGCTGATATTTCTCCATGCCACCGTCTCAATCCATCCAGCATCATTTCTCTTGGTCGGCCTCTGCCTTTCTATCCTTCGAACTTTCCAGTCGTCACGTTCTACAATGCCTCTCTTCTCACAGCTTTCTTATTCGTGTACATAATGTTCTAATATCATTAGCCTCTTTCAGGCAATCGTTGTTAGTTCTCTGACAGTCCAGGGAATTCTCAACATTCATCTTAGTAACCACAGCTCTGTTGCTTCCACGTCCTCCCTAATTTGTTCATTTACATTCCAAAATATGTCTGTCTGTCTGTCTGTCTGTCTGTCTGTCTGTCTGTCTGTCTGTCTGTCTGTCTGTCTGTCTGTCTGTCTGTCTGTCCGTATGTCTGTCTGTCAGTCAGAAAGAGAGAGAGAGAGATCGCTTTGAACTCAAGCATAGTTCATACACATATGTAAGTCCACATTTTAGTCCAGCTGACGGGTGTAGGGGTTGAACCGGCTACATATGTTCACATGATTCATGGCCACAAATGCCCACTTCCCAGGTATAACATGTGACAAGGAAGATCACTGCGCCTCCATGCCCTGCAGGAATGGAGGAACGTGTACGCCCAGCACCAACGGCTTTGAGTGTGCTTGCCTGGCCGGTTACCGGGGCGTGACCTGCATGGAGGACGTGGACGAGTGCTCCGAGGACGCCTGGATATGTAAGAATGGAGGAACGTGCAGGAACAAATACGGCAGTTACGAGTAAGTAAACATACACAGCTGCACCAGTTAGTGTTATTGTTTTGTCCTTTCATTCTATTCGTTACTATCCCATTTCACTTCCATGTAGATCTCTACAATATATAAGGAAAACTAAAAAATGAAAAGTTAGCTGTATATCCTTTACAGGGTGTGGCAGTCAACCCAAGCGTGTTTTTTTTGGGGTCCTGTTTGTGATTTCTTGGCAAGTTTGCGTTCAGTAGTTTGTCATTGCTTTTTGATCATGCACGCCGCTAACACTGTCAAAATGACCCCCAGTCTCAGGAGCGCATCTCCACAACACCGTGGTCACTAAAACTGACCAGAGTGTGTGTCAAAATGTACCCATCCCATGCAACTCCACAATTTTTATTTTAAATGTTGCTTTACTTTGTGAAGATTAATAGCTCAAGCTTGACTCCAACAGAAAAACGCGAAAGAGAAATTGTGGGACATCTGAGGTACACTCTTGAGGACCACTGCATTTGTTTAGGCTACCGAGCATAAGACACTAGAAGCGGAAAGGGAACATGAACCAAAAATAATAATAATATTTCAAAACTGTATATCCCTTTAGATAATCTAAACACGGATGCCACAAGCAATAACTATAACAATAAAAATAATAATAATTCAAAAATGTGTACCCCTTTATTGAATTTAAATACAGGCGCCACTAATAATAATAATAATAATAATAATAATAATAATAATAATAATAATTTTTTTCCGCGTTTCCATCCTGTTTCAGGATATTGCGGCCAACACCAGCATCATTCAGCTGTATGTTGATTCCTAGGCTAGATTACGCTCATCAGCACGCCACGACTTTCTGAGCGACCGGCTCCATACTATCATAAGTCACTAGCGTGACTCGAACCACTTCTAATTCTTGTGCGCTCACGTCAACCACGAGAGTATTCGGGATTAACGGAGAAAGCTGCTAACCTCTCGGCCAGGGAGCCGGCAATAATAATAATAATAATAATAATAATAATAATAATAATTCAAACCTGTTGCACTATTTTTTTGCCTGGCATTTTTTGCTGCATCTCATCAGGTGTATACTGCAGAGTTATATACATGGTGTATATTTAATGACCGTGCAGTGTTTGAAAATATTGCCGGTCCTAGTTTTGTATTTACCTGTTATGTTGCATGAACTTTACAGAGGGCGAATACAAAAATTGGACTGGCAATATTTTCAAACACTGCACAGTCATTAAATATACACTCTGTATCATATGAAATGAATAGAGGAATCATGTTTTGGCTGAAATAGATAACACATATAGTCTCTGATATTGTTCGAATTGAACAAATGCCCTGTATTGTGGAACATTGTGGCTTCTGTGTCTTACATAATAATAATTAGGTGAAAAGTAGAGGAGGAAAAAGAGAAGAAGTAGATGAAGAAGAAGAAGATGTTGATGAAGACGGTTATAATGACAATAATAATAAGAAGAAGACCAACAACAACGAGTATGCTGAGGAAGTAGTATGCGCATTCTAAGACACAACCAATAATTTCCTTCTTTGCTACAACAACATGACCACCCACCTCATCCTCACATTTTTCATAAAATAGCTTTAATTACTACTCGACAACATACAAACACAGACATACAAACACATGCATACACAAATATGGACTTACAAACACAGACAAACCATACAAACCAAAGACCTACAAAACATAGGCATACATACAGAGTCATACAAAACACAAACATACAAAACACAGACATACAAACACACATACAAAACACAGACAAACCATACAAAACATAGACATATACAACACAGACATACAAACATACACATATAAACACAGACATACAAACACCGCCATAGTATGGGAATTCAGACATACAAAACACAGAAATATACAACAGAAATACAAAACACAGACATACAAAACACAGAAATACAAAACACAGAAATACACAACAGAAATACAAAACACAGACATACACAACAGAAATATAAAACACAGACATACAAAACGCATACATTCAAAACACAGACATACAAAACGCATACATTCAAAACACAGACATACAAAACGCATACATAAAAAACACAGACATAAAAAACAGAGACATACCAAACAGACATACCAAACACAGACATACAAACACAGACATGTCCAAGTAGTGCCTAGTGATGGGGAAAGCCGCCCTCTCCAACCTTCTCTGTGGCTGCAGTTGCCAGTGGTGATTGCCTGCCTGACGCCTGGGCTCTGTGATCCAGCGGTCAACATCATACAGCGATGCCCAGACTCGACCAACCCCGTAGACGCCCCAGGATTTCGTGACGGGCTGGACTCTGTGACAACAGGCCACTTGAAGCAGCTCTGTATTTATGCCTGCGAGTGAGCTTCGCTTTAGCACCGATTAATGCCTTTCTGTGCATATAATGGCGTCTTTAGTTCTAATGAGAGACGATACATGGCGGCAAGTGCCTTCACAAAAACTCTTATTGCAGACAGAATAAAAATTGTAATAACTACTGTAGATCTAGAAACCTTTTTTTTTTTTTTTAAATTTACTTCTGTTACCACCTACTTTCACCGCAGAATTAGTGGCAAAGGAGTTACGAATGCATTTGCGGGCGATATGGAAGCAGACCGTCTTGCGTTGGTTTCCCTTCAACGTTTTGAGTGCCGGCTCTTTCAGAAAGCAAATGCAAAATACTGAACGTAAAACATTCTCAGGAATCATGAACATCTCAAAATATGCTGGGGTTGACTGCTACGTGCTATAAAGGATATGCAGCTAACTTTACCACCTACGCTGTACCAAGTCCCGACATGCGCCCCTAAGCATGCGCTGTTCTCATCCTTGTGAATTCATTGACTACATTGTCTTCAAATGCCCTGAACTTTCAAACGTCTAAGAAAAACTACTACAACCTACAGTTGCATACTTACTCTAGGGGTACCGGGAACGGCCGGAGAGGATCTGCACCATCCTGGTAATGACACTGAGATCCTAAGAGTGGACACCTCAACTGCTTTGAGATCAACAACTTCTTTTCACCAACGATGTTATGCCTGAAGAGAATGCTGAAATGTTATGTAGTTCTGCTGTTTGGTAGTGAATCTTGGAATGAGAACCAGCACATTAGGAAGAGATTGGAAGCAACTGAGATGTGGTGTCTGGGATGAATGCTGCGAATACCTTGGGCTGCCAGCGTAACCAACGAGGAGTCTGGAGGATGTTAATGAAAGTAGAACATTATATATAATTGTAAGAAAGAGTCAAAAGACGGTTCTTGGCTACGGTATGGGAAGGGAGGAACTGAAGAACATCATGATGACTGGAAAGATCCGCGGTAGACTAGACGGAGCAGAAGCAGACCAAGAGATCATGTATTCTAAATATTGAGATTACCGTTGCCATTAACGTTGCTTGTCTTCTAAATCTTGAGATTAACGTTGCTTGTCTTCTAAATCTTGAGTTTACCGTTGCCATTAACGTTTTATATCTACCAAATCTTGAGATAAGCTTTGTCATTAATATTTTCTATCTACTAAATCTTGAGATAAACCTTGTCATTAATATTTTCTATCGAATAAATCTTGAGATTACCGTTGCCGTTAACGTTTCCTGTCTACCAAATCTTGAGATAAGCTTTGTCATTAATATTTTCTATCTACCAAATCTTAAGATAAGCTTTGTCATTAATATTTTCTATCTACCAAATCTTAAGATAAGCTTTGTCATTAATATTTTCTATCTACTAAATCTTGAGATAAACTTTGCCATTAATGTTTTCTATCTAATAAATCTTGAGATAAACTTTCCCTTTAATGTTTCGTGTTTCTAAATCTTGAGATAAACTTTGCCATTAATGTTTAATGTCTTCTAAACCTTGATATTAACGTTGCCATACATATTCCATGGACTCTCAGAATAATGTCCACATTCAGCTTCACTTCTCACCTCACCCTGTCGGTCCGTCCACAGGTGTATGTGCACACAAGAGTACACAGGTCGCTACTGTACAGATAACTACATCCCCTGTCAGCCGTCGCCCTGCCAGAACGGCGGAATCTGCAGCAAGACCGGCCCTTACAGCTATGAGTGCAACTGTCCTTCAGGTCAGTATTTTCTGTTTTAACATCGTTTTCGTCGTCTTCTTCCTCTTCATCGCCACTATCATCATTATGATCTTCCACTTCTCTTCGTCTCCTCTTCCTCTGCCTCCTGTATGTTGACACCACATCTGTAGTTTGGTTGCGCCTCTTCTGAAGCCATGATGTCACCGACCTATCTCCCTGTCTCTGTCTCTCTCTTCCCTCCTACCCTCAGGCAGAATGACTGACGGGCCTGCGTGCCCAATTCTTAACCCATCCTTTGAATATAAAGATAATTCTTTGGTTCGTTCTCTCCTTTTATCTTTCTCTCTCTCCTGAACTCTTTAAGTTGTGCACTCTCTCTCCCTCTCTCTCACGTTAAGTAATTGCGTCCCCCGCCTCTCTCTCTTTATCTCTCACTCTCTCACTTCTGTTCCTCTCTCCCTCCTGACTCATTAAATCTATCTCCCAGGGTCAGTCAGCCCTTCTTATACCAGTAACTCACCGCACTCAGAGATACTCCCCCACCTGAGTCAGTACATCTCCTTTCTCACCGCATTCGGCCTTCCTACTCCCTATCTACGATAGTAATTAGGCCACTCACTTATAGACACCTCTTGCCATTCCACCTTCTCTCTGTCCACCCTCTCCAATCTCTTATCTGCTCTCTGTCCTATTCTCTCTCTCTCTCTCTCTCTCTCTCTCTCTCTCTCTCTCTTCTCTCTCCCTTTCTCTTCCCCTCTCTTTTCCTCACTCCCCCTCTCTCTCCTCTCTCTATATTTTCTCTCCACGTCTCTCATCTCGTCTCTGTTCTCCTCCTCTCTCTCACTTCTCTCTCTATATCTTCCTCACTCCCCCTCTCTCTTTTCATTGCCCACCCGATCTCTCTCTTCCACACATCCTCTCTCTGTCTCTGTCTCTCTCTGTCTCTCTCTCTCTCTCTCTCTCTCTCTCTCTCTCACACACACACACACACACACACACCTCTCTGTTTCACTCCTTAAACACACCATTACTGTTCTTACATCATTACTCATAACATTGGTGTTCTCTCACCCACTCACTTTTCTTTCGCTCCATCAGACACGCACGAAACCAGTATCGGATATGACTCATGTGTTTCTCTCTCTCTCTCTCTCTCTCTCTCTCTCTCTCTCTCTCTCTCTCTCTCACACACACACACACACACACATTCCTCTCTCTCTCTCATATATATTGTGTGTGTGTGTGTGTGCGCTAGACAGAGAGAGAGACAGAGATAGAGAGAGAATTTGTCCTATTACTGTTATCTGCAGGGACACCTTATCTTCCTGCAAAACTCTATACTGGAGCAATGTGTAGTATTTCCTATTTTAAATTTTGGTTGGTCGACGTTGTACACTCGTTTCTTTCATCAAGGCAAAGCTGTCTCTATGCAGGAGGGAGGTAAAAATGGTCTATGGGTGATACTAGGCTGCAATGTAGGCCTGCGTCTCCTCTCATCTCATCATGTTCCTCTTGTACCTTGCGGTGTTGAGGTGAAGCATACACAGCGGGATAGTGCCCGTTTATGGGCTTCATGTATCGAGATTACCATAGACTCTGCTATTCTCTCTGTCCATTGTTTATGTGGCCGGCCTCTTCTTCTGCTTCCATTAAGTCTGTATATCATTGTTTGTTGTGTTACTTTCGGGACTTAAATGTTGCATGTTCTCGTTCAAAAAGCAGTGGTAAACATTAAATTGCCTAGAATATTAACCTGGGCTTGATCGCAACGTCCTGCACACGACGTGCAACCTGTGATGTAAAGCAGTAACCCATCCACAGTACGTGATCGCATGGCACTTAAAACGACCAGTACCTGCACACTCGGTTTGCTGTTTCCATTAGCTGACATTGTCTGGAAACCGCACGCAACATCGTGTATCGAAATGTTCAACCCGCGGAATTGATACAAATGAAGGAATAATTGATAACGGTTAAGTGCCGGCTGTTGTAACCTTTCAGGCTTCACATGCCCATCAACCTGTTGGGGGAGATTGTTCTCCCGGGTGTCGTGTTGGGCTCAATGCGATGGGTCCGCAGAAAGCTGAAGATTTCTGCAAATCGCGTTGTTCAGCAACGGGGGATTATAGTTTTTGGAAAGAGGTTAAAGGATAGGAGTTAAAGGGTAGGGTTTAAAGACAAGCGGATTGATTTCATTGTCCCGAGTGGAGTCAGCATGGCTGAATGGATAAGAGCGATTGTTTTTAATCATCTTGTGTGTTGATGCGGAGGTAGCGGGTTCGACCCCTACACTTGTCAGTTGGACTAAAATGTTGACTTCGTATCCTTGACTTTGGGATGTAAATTACAAGTACCTCTGAAATCTGAGTGGGTTCTGGTGGAGGGTGACACTGGTAATAGCGAAAGCTAATCCTCATGCAAAAATCAGTCCTGAGCACTAGAAGTAGTGGCCCGTGTATAGACTACGCTTGAATTCACAACGAGGGGGGGGGGGACACAGAGCGATGCCAGTGTTGGGACGAATTCACAAGCGAAAAGATGCTCATAGAATGGTCAGCTGTTGTGAGCAGGTGTGGGCAGGCTGTGCTCAACAGAGGCTGACTTAATATGGCTCGTTCAACGGTCTGGAGAAAGTGGTTGACGCTATCTGCACCGGAAGCCAGCATGTACTGCCTTGCCATGCCAGTCAAACACACAGTGGAAGAAGAGGATGGGAATGAGGCTGTAGAAGAAGGAACATTGGCAATAATCGGCAGAAAAAGGAGGAGGAGGAGGACGAGGTTGAAGAAGAAGAAGAAGAAGAAGAAGAAGAAGAAGAAGAAGAAGAAGAAGAAGAAGAAGAAGAAGAAGAAGAAGAAGATCAACAACATCTGTCATTTACTGCCAACATATTACCTTGCGGTGTATGGCAGAGGGGTCTTTGAGCCTGAGGAATTAAGGCCGCCTGGCTAGTGCAGTCGCCGCGAACTGTGCAGGTTAAGATTTTCTTTTTGCCCCCGGCAGAAAAAAATCCCACACCTTACCGAGGGATCGAACCCGGGTCTCCCGAATGAGAGTCCGGCGTTCTAGCCACTCGAACAACAATCAAAATCAATTTTAAAATCAACATAAGCAACAGCAGCAGCAGCAGCAACAGCGAAACATGACCGCCCACGCTTATCGGCATAGCACATTATAATGAGTAGTAGAAAAAGAAGAGGAAGAAACAGAAAAGGAAAAAGAAGATCAACAATACAAAACATCAGTTTAAAAATCCAACATTAAAATACTTGTATTGACTGCCTCCAGCAGCCATAAGTACTTTCGTCTATGTCAATGCTGTTTCCAAGTGATTATCTCCTGAATACGCTGCCGGTGCTTCACAGAAGTGCCCTCTTTGCTTTTGTTCCCAAGATACCCCTCTCTCGTCAGGACACTTGTCTAGATAGCTCTCGTTATCTCCTCGAATTGTCTTATTGTTTCCTGTAGTAATTTGAACCGTGAACGTTTGGGTACTGTTGTGTGGTAATTCACTCTTCATTGACTATCTATCTATCTATCTATCTATCTATCTATCTATCTATCTATCTATCTATCTATCTATCTATCTATCTATCTATCTATCTATCTATCTATCTCTATCTATCTATCTATCTATCTATCTACCTACCTACCTACCTACCTACCTGCCTGCCTGCTTGCCTGCCTGCCTGCCTGCGCCCTAATTGCTTAATGACGTTCTACGCTTAAAATGTCGCCATATGTTCAAATGACGTACATTTTAGATTGATTACTTTTTTGTTCATCTTATTCTTACATTCATTATTTTTTTGTTCGTCATCTTATTCTTTCACCACTCATATTCCTTTTCCCTCCTTCGCGCGTAATTAAGCCATCACCCCCTCAAAGAAATATGTTTAAACGCCTGTCTTCCATAAATTGTTCACATCCGAAGGACAAACATTCTTTCTCCCTGCATTGTTCTTGCAGACAGCAGTAATCCTCTGACAAACATTCATCTATCTATGTCTTCTGTGTTCTTGGTTCAGCCTCTCTTCGGCGCTGAGTTGATTGGTTGTCTTTTTCTTGTTTGCGGATGTTCCCGGCTGCTTTTGTTCTGTTTGCTTGTTCCAATAACGGTCATCTGCCGGACATTTGACAGTGTCTTTGCGCTGCTGGATGAGAAAGGAGGCTGTTGTTTGTGTTTGTAAATTAATTTTCTCTTTTAAGTTATTGGTTTGTTTAAAGGTTTTTTTTTTTTAAAGGTTTGAAATAGGAAGAAGATAATGTCTTTTGAGGAAATATCAGGATTATGAATGATCTAGAATTCAAACTAGGTTTGAGTAAGCAAGTACTAGTCTTGTTTTTGCCAATTAAAATAATGAATATTTCCTGTTCAACATTTTAAAAAAAGTTAGTTGTAACACGACGTGACAATCAACCCCCACCATTAATTTTTGTGTGACTTTATTTGTTGTCTGTGATTTCTTAGCAAGATTACGTTCTTTAGTTTGCCATCGCTTTTTGAAAGATCGGTACTCATACCATTGTATGAAAAGCAACGCAATACTTCTATATCACCCGCAGCTGTGTCTTGAACGCGGTATGCGGGATTACGAGTTGCGTTCGAACGAACCCGTGCCACCGCACCGTGTTGCTTTGTAAGAAGTGGAATCCTTCTCATCTCATCTCATCTCATCTCATCTCATCATGTTCCTCTTGTACATTGCGGTGTCGAAGTGAATGAAGCATAAACAGCGGGAGAGTGCCCGCTTAAGTGCTTCATGCGGAATCCTTAAAGTATATTATTCTAACAAGCGAAACTTTGTTTGTGTAGTAGTTAGTGCACTCACCTGACAATGCCTGGGTCGGGGGTTCATTCACGATTACTTTCTAGAACTTGGTTGTTGAAAGGTTTTGTTTTTTAAAGTTTCAAGTTAGAAGGAGTAAAAAATTTTGCGAGTAAATTTTAAGATTATGAATTATTTAGATTTCAGATTTGGGTAAATTTGGGTAAGGTAAATTTTGGGTACTGTAATATTTGCTCTTTGGTTTTTCTTTCGTTGGCTTGAAATTTGTCTATATCTGCAATGTGATCTCTTGTATGCATTTCAGTCTTGTTTAATTCACTCAGTGGTCCCTAGAGCTCAACTATTGTTTCTCCAGCCCAGAAGGTTTGCCTAGATATGTCGTATTTTAAGCAATCATGGAGTATGTGATCTGCTGTCTGCGACGCCAATCCACATGTGCACATGACTGATCCGCCAATCTTGAATTTTGTATACATGTGGTTGCGTAATCTATTGTGTCCTGTTCTGAGGCGCAGTGTAATTATTTGCTCTGTATTGTCCATAAAATGGACATCGTCTTGAGCTGGTGTAAGTGGCTTGGTGACTGATGTGATCATTCTTTTCTTTTGGTGGTATGTAAGAGACATATCATGCTGTTCTTGTATTGCTCCTTCCTTAGCTAGTCGATCAGTTCTCTATTTGTTCTGTGAAACAAGTAGTTCGTGCTGAATAAATTCTTTGTACCACGTTCCTGTATTTTATTCATGCACACGGTGAGCTATTTGTGTAGTAGTTAGTGCATTTACCTATCAATGAAGAGTTCTGGGATTCAATAAAGTATGTTTTCTCGAGCTATATAGCTGGGAAACGTCGACGCGGAGGAAAGGACACGAGCACTCGCTCTTAATCTTCAGTTGCGCTGATGGTGGGATATGCGGTAACATTAGAACATATAACAATACGTTTTGTGTATTTCTGTTGAAAGAATTCATTATTCTATTTCATTATATGTTGAACCTTTTTCTGTGATTGCTCGTGACAAGACGCAGTGAAATGTGCCAGACAATAAGTTGTGCAATATACTGTTTGTGTTCTCATTATTCAAATAAGGTTCATATTAAATTGGATTTTGATGTTTCCACACACACACACACACACACACAAAGATTCAAGAAGAACAGGAAGTAGTTATAAGTTATTGAAACTCAAATATCTCGTGAGGTATTTCGGTCGTGTTCTTTTAGGAGGTCTTCCGACCAGGAGTTGAGCCGTTATTGGTTCCAGGAATCGCGGGAAACAGTTGGTACAGACAAGATGGCGTCCTGTCACTGGGTGTCCTTTTATCATTTGTCACAAATGTTTTCAGGGAGGGTCGGCGGGGAAAGTAAACAAGCTGGGTGCAACCGCCAGGGGGCGTTTTAAATAGATTGTCAGCTGACATAAATCTCTCGGCAGGAGCTGAGTATCTGAGGGGAAGATGGTCTGAATCATGAGAGGGCTCTGGGATGAGAGAGAGAGAGAGAGAGAGAGAGAGAGAGAGAGAGAGAGAGAGAGACTCGATTATGACTGGTACTCAGTTGAATCGAATAATACGCATATAAGAAGAAGAAGAAGAAGAAGAAGAACCGAAGTTATATTAATCTAAAATGTCGAGATTGATGATGTCACGTAAAAATGCCATGCAATTTCAATATCGCTTGGCGTTATGTCCACACTTTACAATTTTACTGTTCAATGCGATTTTATTACCAGGATTCGAACCCGCTAGCCAGGTCACTTAGCCACGACAAAGAGGTCGCCGAACAACCCAAATGTCTAGGCGCTTCCTGCAAACGGAAACGACAATATAAAAAAAAATATTACATAAAAGTCACCGGGAAAATTGGCTGTCGTTACTTCAATTGATTAAAAAATACAAACTGGCGACGACGAAATGAAGCATTGCAAATGGCAATGTTTCATTAGAAGAGATGTTTCATTTCTGTTTGGGAGTAGGATATATAATTTATTTATTTATTTTTTTGGTTTGTGAATGCAAAACTGGCAATTGGAATAACGCTTGTATATCCCCATAATAAATAGAACTTCCCAAATTCGTTTACCCCTGGACTTCGCAAATTTGCCGCCGTGTAACTTAATGATTTAAGTTCGTCCCCGATGTGTTTTTTCCGTTGACATCCTTAATGTAATGCTATGCAATATGAAATCACTCCGTGTTGGGAAGTCGAAAGAGGTTGTCGCCCTCTGCACTTGCAGCTGTAGAGAGAGTTAATCAACTTGCACAGATTGGGGAGTTTGTGTTGCACACGAGAACAGCAGTCTTCTCACTCTTGACAGCTGGATTATTCTGTCCACTCCGCAAGGAGGATAGCCAGCAGTCGAGATAAAAAAGATGCCCTTTTCTCTCATAAACTATCGTTTTGAGGCACGGTCTCTGAATACATGACCTTTTGTCTTTCGTGTTCGTTGCAGTGTGATTGTACATCTCTGCCTCAATTTCTGCTTGTGAAATATCCCTAAAAGTTCATTCGTTCACTCGTTCGTTTCTTTATTTATTCGTGTATTAATTTAATCCTATATTCATTCATTCATTCATTCATTCATCCATTCATTCATTCATTCATTCATTCATTCATTCATTTATTCATTTACTCATTCATGTCAGCATTCACTCATTCATTTCTTTATAGTTTTGCCCCTTCCGTTCACATATCGACCCATTCATTCTTCTATGCATTGGTGCCTGTATTTATGTGTTCATTCAGCCAGCCATACACACCATGTTTTTCTGTACACAACCTGATCACCAAAAGCCGCGAAGAAATCATACATGTCGGCCGAAAGGGGCACATGACAAAGTAATTCCGTCAACCCCCCCCCCCCCCCCATTCCCAACCACACACACCAGACGAAAGAAGAAGAGGAAAAAGAATAGGAAGAGGAGGTAGATGGAAAAGAATAGGAAGAGGAAATGGAATAATAAAACAAAAAAAGAGCAATACGAAGAAGAAAAATATAAATAAGATGAAAGAAATAAAAAGAGGAAGAAGAGAAATAAAAAGATGGATACAAAGAGAGGAACAACAGTACGAAGAGGAAACAGAAGAAGAAAAGGAAGTAGAAGATCCCAAGAACCACTAACAGTCATGCCTGTTTACTTTTTAGTCTCAACAGTCCTCCACAACAGTGGTTCTCAACCTTTTCGTGCCCATGCACCCATTGAGCATATGTTCAGAATGTCACCCCTCCCCCTTTTCGTATTTCCTCCCTATAAATCCCCTCCGCCCCTTACACAGTATACGTAAAAATGGAAGTTAAATTTAATAACACAAACAAGTCTAGACATCTACATAAAACGTGGTTTGCGGGTCTACTTACGTTATAAAACGAATTTCAGAAGATCGAGAAGTACAGAACCGTAAAGTATGGAAGGAAAAACAATATAAAGTAATCGATTCTTGTATTAACGCGATCTTGAAATAATCTTAATCTCCACCTCCCCTCCCCCGGAAACCATAACATTCCTACGTGGGGGGGTGTCGTGTCCTCCTTTAAAGTGTCGTCCCTGGAGTGAAGAGAGTCGACACCCACATTATAATATTTTTTTTTCCTCTCAATATTCTGGAGAATCCACCAGCTTCCGTCCAACACACTCCATCAGCCTATGGACACCTTTTCCTATCACTCTCTCACTGTCGTACTATGCCCCCCTTCTCATACTTCCCCAACGCAACATACTCAACAACTATTGCTTCTAAAAATTAATAAAGACTAATTTATTAAAAGAAAAGTGTAACGTATATGAGACGTGTATGCGAAGAAAAAAGTGTGTCGTGTATTATAACATAAATGTGTATGTCAGCCTTCAAAGTTCAGGATCATAGTGTACACATCATGGCAAGGATCACACGACATCATTCGAGTCAGTACGAAAAACCTCACCGAAGTCGTATCCTTCTCTCCAGACATGTCCTCCTCCAGGAACTCTGATGACCATGAGATCTGAATCCCATGTAAATATATAATCCGTGGAAAAAAACTGTTATTGTTCCTAACACAACTGTTCCTAACAGTTTATAGAAACTCCGGCTTCATAATTCCGGCGCGGTGAAAACAAACATGGAACACTGTCCTATGAACAAGACTTTTTGTCTCTTGATAAATGTTCACTAGTTCTCACTATTAAACAGTTATTGTATCTAGAATAAAATGGCTTGCTTTATTCACTAGATATAGTCTGAAAGTTCTGATTTCCTTGATACGTGGCACAACTACACTTCAATGTTTGGTTTCATCTAATGTGAACATCAGTTCCTACTGATCTAGTTCCACGTGGGCTGAACCTCCATCACTTCAGGTGTGTTAACGATTGGTATTCACTCATGTAGGATACATATACCATTAGACTCCACCGAGCAATGTGTCTTAACTTCTTCCGTTGCGAAAGTTGCTGGCCCATCTCTCCACATCATACTTTATCCGGGATCGGATTTTTTAGTTGTTCCGGGTTCTTCATTCCAACCAGAGGAACCTGTAAAATAAATCATACAACTGGTGATAGCCTCCCCTTCACTGATCTCTATTAGATGATCGTGGGCATCGGCCTCGCTCAGAAAATATAATGTACCCATCAGGGACAGATGAACTGACCACATAGGTTATCATCAGGCCAAGACAAAAAAAATCAGCAAACAGAATGTGGAACCCCGCCCACCAGGGACACCTACGGGAAGATCCCAATTATCCTTCATTACTCAATTCTCAACTAGTAAAGCTTATAAACACTTCACTAATCTATTCTTAACTAGCAGAGTTAATATCACTATTCTTACTCTAACTAGTTTCCACTAACAGTGCTAATCATCACACTATAGTTTAACAAGGCCACAGTCTATATTAATTAGAACTAATAGACTATATTGACTACCTTATGTAAAAACCGCCTCATTCCCGGGATGGCTACTACACTTTGCCATAACGGCACATGCTAGTTAATGTTAAATTAATCTAACACTGTAGAGCTCTCCCACAAACACGTCTATCATAATCCACGGTTCTTGGTCAACTCCCCCCTAGTTGATCCCAACTCGGGTTTATATGGCAAACTCCTAAAATTGGTCACGTGATATGGGTGACGTCCTGCAGGTGTTATTTGCGCATATCATCCATTGTCAGGAAACTATTTTCCTGGCTTAAGTCCTGTCAAAGTTGTCAGTAATAGTTTAGATTCTCAAAACAAGCCAGCGAGTTGCTGTCGAGTTCCAACAAAGAGTTTTCCTCAACAAGCTGTCAGTAGCAATCTGCCCCTCTGAGTGATGTCCGGAAACTATATGACATATGGACTGTTTACTTCCTTGCTGAGTACTTCCGTTTTCCCTCTGACTTGTCAACACGATGTATGATTCAGCGCACTCACTTCCTCCTCACTCACCACCAAATGTGTATATGGGCTGACCCTACGGCTTCCATTTGTATTCAAATGTTGACAACCTTGTCAAGGCGATGTCGGGATTCGGCTCCCGCACTTCCGACAGTGGCCAATCCGTCAACCAGATGTACAAGTACAACTGTTATTTCTGCCCGACCTGTTTTGGAAACACGTGTAGCCACAACTATGAATGTTTTCTCTGTATTCGTTGAAACCCTTGTTGCTTAGCAGATAGTCCGGTTAATCAAAACATCCTCCCTAACAATTAGCTGGGTAAACGCACGGTTTCATTTTGTGACATAGGCCCCCTCTTAAGAGAGTAGTCCATCTCACTCTTCTCCACCGTGAGTTTAATCCAGATGATTCATTCTTCTTCTTCAGGAGCTGGGTGTCTTGATAAGAAATCCGCTCCAACATTTTCCTTCCCAGGAATGTACTCCACTGTGAAGTTATATGGTTGAAGTAACAACGACCACCGCATCAAACGGGCGTTGAGCTTCTGAGAAGTAGCCAGGAACATCAGGGGCTGATGATCCGACTGGACCCGAAACTTAACTCCATACAAATATGGCTGAAATTTTTGCACTGCCCATACGAGGGACAAGCACTCTCTCTCGACGGTTGAATAATTCCTCTCCGCCTGTAGAAGTTTCTTACTTGCGTATGCCACAGGTTTCAAAACCGAAGCATCGTCTTTTCCTTCCTGTAACAAAGCGGCTCCAATTCCAATCGCACTCGCATCTGTTCTCAACACAAATTGTTTGGAAAGGTCAGGGAGCTGTAATACAGGTTTGCTGACCAAGGCCTCCTTTAACTGACTATAGGCATTCTCACATTCTGGTGTCCAATTGATTTGGTCCGGGAATCCCTTTTTCAAGGTTTCCGTCAACGGAGCTCCCAGTTCAGTGAAATGTGGGATAAATTTGTGGTAGAACCCACACAATGAGAGAAAAGATCGCACATCCTTCTTCGTTTTTGGCCTTGGTGCATTTCTGATTTTCTCCAGGTTCTTCTCTTCTGGAACAATGTGTCCTGGAGTGATGGTGTGACCTAGAAATTCCAGAGTCTGGTAACCAATCATGCACTTGGTTGGACGAGCAGTAAGCCCTGCTTCCTTGAGCCTATTAAACACTCTCTCCAAGGATTGTAAGTGGTCATCCAAGCTGTCACTGGAAATCAGAATATCATCCATGAAAGAGATGATGGACGGATCCTGTAACGGATCTAGTAAAGTCCTCATCATGCGTGTAAACACACTAGGTGCATTGCTGAGTCCAAAGGGCATGACCTTGAATTCGTAGTGTCCACTGGGTGTACTGAAAGCTAACAGTGGTCGAATCTCCGGTTTGACTGGTATCTGATAGTACCCCCGACTCAGATCCACCTTTGAAAAGTACCGAGCCTTATGGAGCCTAGCGAATAACTGAGTTGGATTCGGCAAAGGTTCCACCTGAAACTGTGTGTGACTGTTCAGAAGTCGGTAATCTATACACAACCTGTGTTCTCCACTTGGTTTGCGTAACAAAACTACCCCCGCATTGTATGGGGATGTGGATGGTGCAATCACGTCATCCTCCAGCAGTTTTTTTATTTCCTCCTCCAGGGCCTTTTCTTTAGAGAATGGCACTGGGTAAACCTTCTGACGAACCGGCTCCTGTGTGGTCAAAGTCATCTCGAACTCCACCAACCTCGTTCGTCCTGGTTTATCCGTCAGTATCTCCTTATGAGACTTGAGAACCTGGGTTATCTTTTCCCTCTCCTGTGAGGTCAGATCAGGGTTCACTTGTACATCCCTATAGGTTTCCTGGTGTACCAAGGGATATTCCCTGCCCTCGCTGGTTCCCACTTCCGTCTCCATTGCAACTGCCATTGCCATGAGGTGAGCTGCCTTGTCTCCGGGTCTCTCTTCGTATTTCCGCAAGAGATTGATATGGAAAATCTTCGACTTTCCCCGGATCCGGATCTGATAGTTGGTTCTGGATATCACCCTTTCCACGGGAAATGGTCCTTGCCAACCTATCTCCAGTTTGTTGTTTCCCGTTGGGAGTAGCAACAAGACTTTATCTCCCACCTCTAGAGATCTTTCTTTAGACCTACGGTTGTAGTAAGCCGCATGTCTTTTCCTGGCCTTTTTCAAGTTTTGATTTGCCAGAGTCCATCCCTTGTGGAGTTTTTCTTTCAGTTCCTCCACGTATTGATAGGATGAGATCACTTCTTCTGACGTCCCCTCTTCAGTCCAACTCCTCAACATGGCTTCCAACGGTCCTTTGATTGGACGACCAAACAGCAACGTAGCGGGTGGTAGTCCTGTTGAGCCATGAGGAACTTCCCGATAGGCAAAAAGTGCGGCTGGGATATATTCATCCCACCTATCAGGTTTTTCCTGCGCTAGTTTCCTGAGCATTGTCATCAACGTGCCGTTGAAACGCTCTACTTGTCCATTGGCTTGAGGGTGGTAAGGGCTGGTATGTATGTGGTTAGAGTGAAACACCCTAAATACCTCCTCCATGAGTTTTCCACAAAACTGAGATCCATTGTCCGTCAGAATTTGATCCGGAAAGCCTAATCTGGTAAAGGCCTCCATCAGTGCGTCCGCCACTCTTTTCGAGTCAATCGTGGTCAACGGTATAGCCTCACCCCACATTGTACAGCAATCCACCATTGTGAGTATATACATGTTCCTCTTCCTAGTCCTGGGAAGTGGACCCACGATATCGATGGCTACCCTCTCGAAAGGAGAGTTCATGATGGGCATCTCACCCAACACCACCGGTGCTGTCCAGTGTTTCGGTGCCACCCTCTGGCACTCAGGGCAGGACTTCACATACCGACGCACATCATCTGTCATTCCCGGCCAATAGTAGTGGCAGGAAATCCGCTGCATGGTGGCGGCTATACCCATGTGTCCACTAAAGGAGATGGTATGCCCCATATGAAGAATCTGGGACCGATGAGCTTTCGGGACGACCAACTGACCGTATAGGTTGTCTCCCCTTCCTGCTCTCCTGTAGAGTATCCTATTCTTCATGTAGTACTGCCCCCGTCCTGGCGGATCAGCACTTTTCTGCAGCTTTTTGTAGCAAGGACGTAAAGTATCATCCTCACTCTGGGCAGTTCGTAGCTCCCCCGGCATTGGGTTAGTCACAATTGCGTCTGCCTCTTCCGTTTTCGTCTGAGAGCGAGTCTGCATTGCTCCCATATGAATTGGCTCCCTGGGCATTCCCAGAAAGACATACCGGCAACCTAGGATGACTGGAAAAATGGGATCGGTCAATACAGCGGCCTTGATGGTGCCGGTGACGTACCTTGACCGAATCTCCACATTAGCAATGGGCAACTTCATGACTACAGCACTCTTCTGTGCAGGCTGTATATCCAATGTCTCACCTGTGAATTGTTCTGGATGCACCAGATCCGCAGAAATCACGGCCTCCCCGTCCAGTCCTGTGTCGTATAAACACTCCACTTGACGACCGTTAACCTCTACCAATTCCACTACAGGTGGTTTTTCCTGGTCTGGAGTCTCTTCCTCGGCCTCGACCTGTTCGGTGGGCTCCACCTTAGGTTTCCCGGGGCACACGACGAATTGAGTGTCTCCTGACTTTCCCCTGCAGTCAATAGCATTGTGCATATTCGACTGGCATTGGTTGCACCATTTCCCTGTCCTAGATTTTCTATTGCCAGACTTGAGTGAGCTCTCCTGGTGGCGAGCTTCTTTGTTGACCTTGGCATTTTCCGTGACGACCTCCTTGGAAGTCACTTGACATGCTGCGAAGTGAGGGTTCTTAGCCTTCGATTTGCAGTCCCTCGTATTGTGAGAGGGTGACTTACAAATTGAACACCACTTCTCCGACCACGGTCGTTTAGGTGTAGAGCTTGAAGTGCTCTTGCTTCCCTCCTTCTTCTTCTCTGAACTATCCTCTGATTTTTGCACATAAGGTTCCCACTTTTTTGTTCCTGAGTTTTTGGTTTTCTTCTTGTCATGTTTCTCTTGACTTTTGGAGTTGGTGGAAAGGTTTTCCCCTGCTTCCCCATGTACCTCGACGAACCGTTCTGCTAATTTAGTCACGAGGTCAATACGTTCCGCTCCTTGTTCTCCCAGGAACGTCCTGAGAGGTTTAGACATTTGCTTCTTCAGCTGGTCGACCACCATGAGCTCTTCCAGACTCTCATAGTCATGTGCGAACCCAGCCAAATCCATCCACTTGTGGAGATAAGATTTTAGACGCAAACTGTAGGCGGCAAACAACTCCCCCGGTTCTCGTTTCGCTGCTCGAAATTTTTTCCGGTAGGTATGTGACGTAACCTCGAATCGTTTCAGCAGAGCCGTCTTTAACTCGTCATAATTGTTCTCATGTCCTGGTGGCAGGCGAGTATAAACCTCGTAACCGGTCCCGCGTAATCCCTGGGATAGCTTAAGATTCCATTTGTTACGCTCCAGACCCATAGCAACTGACATAGCCTTGAAGCGTTGAAGGTATTGGTCAATCTTCTCTTTGTCCTCCTCGTAGACCGCTAAAGGAAACTTCATGGCATGGTACCCATGTCCACCTACTGGTGTTGAGCCTGGGATGGAGGAACCTCCAACTGCTCCCTCAGTTTCTCCATTAGATTGACTCTTGAGCTCGAGTTCCCGCATCCGGTACTCGTGCTCCCTCTTCTGTGCTTCCTGTTCAGCTTCTAATTTCCTAGCTGCTTGTTCAGCTTCAAATTTCCTAGCTGCTTGCTCAGCTTCCAATTTCCTAGCTGCTTGCTCAGCTTCCAATTCCATCCTTCTCAATTCCAACTCGGCCTTTCGATCTTCCCTTTCTGCTTGACGATACTCTCTCTCCACTTCCTGTATGTAATCCGTTAGAGCAGACCCCCCCCAATCCCATGTCCTCCCCCTTTGCCTTTAATTCTAACGTGGTTAGTTTAGGGGTGGCCATTATACAGAGAGGTAAGCTAGCAGGTCTAGTACAATATAACTGCAAATTACTATACAGATATATGAACAAGTACTATAAATCTAGATATTACTACACACAGCACATTCACTCAGTGACAAGAGTAGAATCAGGACCACAGACCTATGCAGACGTGTGAAGTGTAAACAGGTAAGATATTAGTCCTAACCCCTATCCACATTCACTCTAGCTGGATTCTCCAAAATGATATCTCCCTCTTATAACTAAGGATCCCGTGTCAAAAGATCCCGCCGTCAGAAGATCCCACTGTCGAACGTTCCTGCTTGCAGGAGATCTCGCTGTCCAAGGATTCCGTTTACGGGAGATCCCGCTGTCCAAAGATCACGTTTACGATAGATCCCGCTGTCCAAAGATCCCGTTTACGATAGATCCCGCTGTCCAAAGATCCCGTTTACGAGAGATCCCACTGTCCAAATATCACGTTTACGAGAGATCCCCCTGTCCAAATATCCCGGACGAGCCCCCAATAATGTCGTGTCCTCCTTTAAAGTGTCGTCCCTGGAGTGAAGAGAGTCGACACCCACATTATAATATTTTTTTTTCCTCTCAATATTCTGGAGAATCCACCAGCTTCCGTCCAACACACTCCATCAGCCTATGGACACCTTTTCCTATCACTCTCTCACTGTCGTACTATGCCCCCCTTCTCATACTTCCCCAACGCAACATACTCAACAACTATTGCTTCTAAAAATTAATAAAGACTAATTTATTAAAAGAAAAGTGTAACGTATATGAGACGTGTATGCGAAGAAAAAAGTGTGTCGTGTATTATAACATAAATGTGTATGTCAGCCTTCAAAGTTCAGGATCATAGTGTACACATCATGGCAAGGATCACACGACATCATTCGAGTCAGTACGAAAAACCTCACCGAAGTCGTATCCTTCTCTCCAGACATGTCCTCCTCCAGGAACTCTGATGACCATGAGATCTGAATCCCATGTAAATATATAATCCGTGGAAAAAAACTGTTATTGTTCCTAACACAACTGTTCCTAACAGTTTATAGAAACTCCGGCTTCATAATTCCGGCGCGGTGAAAACAAACATGGAACACTGTCCTATGAACAAGACTTTTTGTCTCTTGATAAATGTTCACTAGTTCTCACTATTAAACAGTTATTGTATCTAGAATAAAATGGCTTGCTTTATTCACTAGATATAGTCTGAAAGTTCTGATTTCCTTGATACGTGGCACAACTACACTTCAATGTTTGGTTTCATCTAATGTGAACATCAGTTCCTACTGATCTAGTTCCACGTGGGCTGAACCTCCATCACTTCAGGTGTGTTAACGATTGGTATTCACTCATGTAGGATACATATACCATTAGACTCCACCGAGCAATGTGTCTTAACTTCTTCCGTTGCGAAAGTTGCTGGCCCATCTCTCCACATCATACTTTATCCGGGATCGGATTTTTTAGTTGTTCCGGGTTCTTCATTCCAACCAGAGGAACCTGTAAAATAAATCATACAACTGGTGATAGCCTCCCCTTCACTGATCTCTATTAGATGATCGTGGGCATCGGCCTCGCTCAGAAAATATAATGTACCCATCAGGGACAGATGAACTGACCACATAGGTTATCATCAGGCCAAGACAAAAAAAATCAGCAAACAGAATGTGGAACCCCGCCCACCAGGGACACCTACGGGAAGATCCCAATTATCCTTCATTACTCAATTCTCAACTAGTAAAGCTTATAAACACTTCACTAATCTATTCTTAACTAGCAGAGTTAATATCACTATTCTTACTCTAACTAGTTTCCACTAACAGTGCTAATCATCACACTATAGTTTAACAAGGCCACAGTCTATATTAATTAGAACTAATAGACTATATTGACTACCTTATGTAAAAACCGCCTCATTCCCGGGATGGCTACTACACTTTGCCATAACGGCACATGCTAGTTAATGTTAAATTAATCTAACACTGTAGAGCTCTCCCACAAACACGTCTATCATAATCCACGGTTCTTGGTCAACTCCCCCCTAGTTGATCCCAACTCGGGTTTATATGGCAAACTCCTAAAATTGGTCACGTGATATGGGTGACGTCCTGCAGGTGTTATTTGCGCATATCATCCATTGTCAGGAAACTATTTTCCTGGCTTAAGTCCTGTCAAAGTTGTCAGTAATAGTTTAGATTCTCAAAACAAGCCAGCGAGTTGCTGTCGAGTTCCAACAAAGAGTTTTCCTCAACAAGCTGTCAGTAGCAATCTGCCCCTCTGAGTGATGTCCGGAAACTATATGACATATGGACTGTTTACTTCCTTGCTGAGTACTTCCGTTTTCCCTCTGACTTGTCAACACGATGTATGATTCAGCGCACTCACTTCCTCCTCACTCACCACCAAATGTGTATATGGGCTGACCCTACGGCTTCCATTTGTATTCAAATGTTGACAACCTTGTCAAGGCGATGTCGGGATTCGGCTCCCGCACTTCCGACAGTGGCCAATCCGTCAACCAGATGTACAAGTACAACTGTTATTTCTGCCCGACCTGTTTTGGAAACACGTGTAGCCACAACTATGAATGTTTTCTCTGTATTCGTTGAAACCCTTGTTGCTTAGCAGATAGTCCGGTTAATCAAAACATCCTCCCTAACAATTAGCTGGGTAAACGCACGGTTTCATTTTGTGACAGGGGGGGGGGGGGAATTCCCCACCGGTTGAGGGGGGGGATTCCCCACCGGTTGAGAACCACTGCTTTACAACGTGATTCATATCACGCAATTGAACTAAAGCCTAGGTGTTGGCGACCCAGCATCATAAAATTTATACTGAATAACTTCAGACGGTTCTGGAATTTGTCTGGCTCGGAAACGACGAGGAAGGGAACTAATCACTCCAGTTATTTCAAGGCTTAGAATACGCGACGACCTAAACACGACACCCAGTGACAGTAGCCGCCATGGGAATACCTTACCTCACCTTTCTCTCACCAAGCCCATCATTCAGCCAGGTGTTCAATGCATATACCTGGCATCTACGGAGAGGCATATTAACATGTAACCAGGTCATTGTTTTCCGTCCACTCACTTTGAACTCAAGCGTAGTCCATACACATGCTACAACTGGACTGATTTTTGCGTGTGGACTATTTTTCCCTATTACCGATGTCCCTCGCCATGAGGCGAAATTACTCCGACTTCAGAGGTACTTGTAGTTTACTTCTCTAAGTCGTTTGTAGAAGATTAGACATCCGTTGAACATCAAACACAAACAGAGGCTGTTTTCCCTTGGGCACAAGATGAGGCATAGACGTCTATTACTGAAGATCCTGTATGGTAAAATCTAGGGTGGAGGGAAACGGGACGGCGTGAGATTTACGTTGTCCAATGTATCTTAACAAAAACAATGGATGTGGAATAGTATCATCAGCTGCGTCGCCCGGCATGGTGCATTGTGATAATGGTATATTTCAGTACTCTGTCTGTCAGTCTGTCTGTCTGTCTGTCTGTCTCTCACACTCTTTTTCCTCTCTATCCCCCTCTCTCCCTCCCTCCCTTCCACTCTCTCTCTCTTCTCCCTCTCTTTCCTCTCCATCTCTCTCCCTTTTCCTCTCCCTCTCCCCCTCCCCCTCTCCCTGCCCCTCTCTCAACACGTTTCCCCGAAACATTCGCGGCTACACCCATGACCTGTTGCATAAACCAGGGAACGTGTATGTATTTGTTCTACACCCGCCTCATGCATTCCCCGGCCGACAGACTTCCACAGTCCGCACCCCTGCTTTCTACCCCTGACAGCCCAACCATAGTTTAACTCCTTCAGCCCATAACATATAGTCTTCGCCCGCTGAGCCCTATTTGGTATATGGTGCCATCCCCATAGTTTTATAAATCGGCACTCTAGGGGTGGTGTTGTCAATAAATCGGCACTCTCCTGGTGGTGTTGTCAATAAATCGGCACTCTAGGGATGGTGTTGTCAATAAATCGGCACTCTACGGGTGGTGTTGTCAATAAATCGGCACTCTAGGGGTGGTGTTGTCAATAAATCGGCACTCTAGGGGTGGTGTTGTCAATAAATCGGCTCTTTACGGTTGGTGTTGTCAATAAATCGGCACTCTCCTGGTGGTGTTGTCAATAAATCGGCACTCTAGGGATGGTGTTGTCAATAAATCGGCACTCTACGGGTGGTGTTGTCAATAAATCGGCACTCTACGGGTGGTGTTGTCAATAAATCGGCACTCTATTGGTGATGTTGTCAATAAATCGGCACTCTAGGGATGGTGTTGTCAATAAATCGGCACTCTAAGGGTGGTGATGTCAATAAATAGACACTTTACGGGTTGTGTTGTCAATAAATCGGCACTCTACGGTTGGTGTTATCAATGTCCCTATGATCGCCATTAACGACTCCAGTGTTCCTTGGCGACCACAGACGACGACCAACATCTGACTGGGGCGTTTTATTGGTTACTTCTGGAGCAGCACCGCACGCAGGAGCAGCAGACCTCACACGTGGCTGCAACATTCCAGTGTGGTCACATGTCACCTGAGTCGGGACCCGTGATCCGGGGCTGGGCTGGGTCAGTCCTCACTTCTTGTGTCTCGGGAGCTCCTGCCTGTTGTCTATGGTAAGATTAACACATTTGTGTCTGGAACTGCTGCCTCTCTTGAGTGTTGGATCTCGGGGGATGGCTTTCGCGTGTACCATTTCTTATTGCATGACTCGATCTCAAACTCTTACCCCTGGTATGTAGCACGTCTTTCAGGTAACTACCCTACCCGTTCATCCAGCCATCTACATGCAGGTCGGCTTTCACATCCCTTCTCTAGTCTACATAAAATAACAAAGTAATGCAGCTTTACAGAACATAATTACAGAAAACACAGGACGCTGCGGCGACTAGCCTTCATCAGCAAACAAATACATACACAAAACAACATAATCACGTGGAAAACACTACGGTGGCACCATTAAGGCATAAATAAGCCTAATACACGGATAAAAACATATACCGATTAACAGGACGAGGACGCACACTAAGTTATAGTTAAAGTATGAATACTTGTAAAATTAATGGAACTGCGGTAAAGCCATGGAAATTGTGTGAGGAGAGTGTGAGCCCGGCAACTGTGTTATCCTGTCAGGGAATTTCATATGTGCGACAGACAGCAGTTGAATGTGCGACAGACAGCAATTGAATGTGCGACAGACAGCAATTGAATGTAGGGCAATTACACGTCAGCCAGCGACTGACTACATGGGCGATTAGGTCTGTGGCTGGCATGGCATCTTTAGCCCAGCTACAACAGATAGGGCGTTTGGACATGGGGCATTCTGATGTATCTATCTATCTATCTATCTATCTATCTATCTATCTATCTATCTATCTATCTATCTATCTATCTATCTGTCTGTCTGTCTGTCTGTCTGTCCGTCCGTCCGTCCGTCCGTCCGTCCGTCCGTCCGTCCGTCCGTCCGTCCGTCCGTCCGTCCGTCCGTCCGTCCGTCCGTCCGTCCGTCCGTCCGTCCGTCCGTCCGTCCGTCCGTCCGTCCGTCTACAGATAATCTTGCGAAAGATGAATGGTTGAAAGGGCTGAATGTTACACGGGCCTGCGTGTCCAGTTTGTGAACCTTTGCAAATAAAGTTCGTCCTACCCCCCCCCCCCCCCCCCACCTCCCCCTCTCTCTCTCTCTCTCTCTCTCTCTCTCAATAATAATAATAATAATAATAATAATAATAATAATAATAATAAAACTATACATTCTCCGTGGATGGCCGCACACAATCCACGCATCACGTGATACCTCCGTATACTTGACCTCCTCCTGGCAGCTGTGGCTGCCGACACGTTTGCACATTCCTGCATGCTGTTAACGCCACCTCGTGTGATGTCAGGCTGGACTTGTCATCTGGCCCCACTAATCTCAGGCATGTAAACACATTATCGGCAGCCCATGTTGGGATTATAGAGCACACGAAGTGAGTTCCCCGAAGCCTCTCTTTTGTCACGTGGGTTACACTTAGCCAGCAGATTTCGCTAGCGTTGCTTTCATGTTAATGAGCCGGTTTATATTTCACTGAGTGACCTCCCGTTACCGCTAAGTGACCTCCCCTGGTGAAGAAAGCATGATGGTCTCCCATGGTCGTGTCTTACTACTGTACTTACTTAGTCAGCGCTATAGAGCTACAGTGGATTAGGGATAGTTACCGCAATTTAACAATGCCAGCCTACCAGATTGGAAGTCAGCAACAGGCGATTTTGGGAGTAGATGGCTTTGCGTTGATGTTCACAATGCGTCGACGTTTCAGAAAGCGGCAAACTGTTGAACGTAAAATTGTATAGAAAATCACACACAACCAATAAATGCTGAGAATGATTGCGATGTCATGTAAAGGACTTTCAGCGAACTTTAAAGAGATGAAAGCAGATCCACGACTTCGGGAGACTCCACAACAGGCAAACGAAGTACGAATTATGCTAGGTAGGTCAGGGATGATATCATCACTCGGATTTGTTCACTGTGTGAATGGGTAAGGTGGTAGCATTATCATACTAATAATAATGATGCGCCAAAAACAGGTCATGTGTATTTGGCAATAAAAGGTGTGATATACAAACAAGCTGCTGTGCCAAACAGACCATGCAATCTAATAAAACACATTAACGTGAGTGATATATAGAATATATAGTGTAATTTTAATGACTGCGGGGTGTTTGAAAATATTGCATTCCAAGTTTTGTATTTACTCTCTGTGGAGTTCATGCAACATAATAGGTAAATACAAAACTTGGATCGAAATATTTTCAGAAACCACAGTCATTAAAAATACACCCTATAGAACCATGGAAATCGTGTTAAACTTTAAAATAAAAAAGAGGCGTATTGGGTAAATGGCCTTAGCGCCATATTTTATAGACCCATCGGAACTGGATGGGTGGTGTGGCCAGTATGATGCCGTTCGCCATTACTTTCCTGATTCTTCTTCTTTCGTTCGCTTGAAATGTGTCCGTATCCGCAATGTTGTCTCTGGTACAGGGTGTATTTTTAATGACTGTGGAATTTTTGAAAATATTGCCGTTCCAAGTTTTGTATTTACCTTTTATGTTGCATGAACTCCACAGAGGGTAAATACAAAACTTGGAACGCAATATTTTCAAAAATCCCACAGTCATTAAAAATACACCCTGTACCAGAGACAACATGGCGGATACGGACACATTTCAAGCGAACGAAAGAAGAAGAATAGTGATGATATAATCCCTGACCTACCTAGCATAACCCGTACTTCGTTTGCATGTTATGGGGTCTCCCAAAGTCTTGTATCTGCTTGCATCTCTTTAAAGTTAGCTGAAAGTCCTTTACATGGCGTCGCAATCATTCCAAGCATGTATTGACTGTATGTGTGTCATTAACAATACACCACGTATGTCCATAGAGGTGATTTCCACTGTTGTTTCTCAAGGTCAGAATGTTGGCCCAGGTACGTCACTTCTCAGATCATCTCCCACTTCCCTTTGTAGACTGGGTCGAACTGAGAGGTGGAAGGTGTGGGGTGGGTTGTGGTCACCACGGCGAAGTGTTTAGACCGGCTGACTCGCGGTCCGGAGGTTGTGGGTTCGATTCCGGACTTAATTATTAAGTTCACGAGTGCAGTTTTCTCGGAGATTCCTGAGGGTCGCCGCGTGAGCTACGGAATGCATGCTCCACCCGTCGCTTTCGACATCTAGCCATATCGGGTAGAACCCGGTGCAACGAAGTCGAAACTCTGGGCCTGTATACCCCGTTGACAGCATGATCAGCTGACAGCCAAGCAAACTTCCTAGCCACGGCGCTGTAGTGGCCCCCAATGAGCTAACTGGAATAACAAATGTTTTGCGTATCCTTTACAGGATATCGCTGTCAACATCAGGATCTTTCAGCTGATTCTTGATTTCTTGGCAAGATTACGCTCAGTAGTTTGCCATTGCTTTCTGAGCGGCCGGCTCATGTATCCCGCAAGTTACCAGCGCGGGTAGAACCTTTTCCAATTCTCGCGTGCTGCGAGACCCTGCGTGGATAAACGGGATTACGAAGAAAGTCGTTGAACCCCTCGGCCAGATAGACCGGCGCTAACTGGAATAACAGACATAATACACTCACAGCCATTGATGGGCACTGCTAGAAGCCTAGGACAGAAGGTGATATAAAAGTGCACGGTAGGATATAGCAATTGAAAGTTGTAGACACCCCGGGACTCGAACCTACCATGCCCTACTATCTAGTCTATCTATCCTCTTATCTCTATTTCTTTCATATCCTTGTATAAGTGCCAATCAATTCCCTCGTATGCATATCTTGTATTTTTTACATGAGTAGTTCCAGTCCTCGTATTTGACTGACCTTTCCCCCGTAATTGACCTTCACGTGACCAAATTATACTGTCATCGTAAGTGCGCGCGGCTGTGCAAATTGGCTCATTTGACTCTCTAGGCACTAGGACCAGGCCAGACTGAGGAAACAGTCACACAGGAAACCAGGACAGCTACCGTATTTATTCTCATAATGTAGCCATCCTCCTCCTCCTCCTCCTCCTCCTCTTCTTCTTCTTCTTCTTCTTCTTCTTCTTCTTCTTCTTCTTCTTCTTCTTCTTCTTCTTCTTCTTCTTCTTCTACTTCTTCTTCTTCTTCTTCTTTCGCTGCTGCTTTCCTTCGCTTCAAACTGATTGCCTATATCTGCAGTGTTGTCTCAAATTGATTGCCTATATCTGCAGTGTTGTCTCAAATTGATTGCCTATATCTGCAGTGTTGTCTCTTATATAAACGTCCCTGCCTGGTTTAATTCACTCATTGGTCCATTGTTTCTCTTCCAGTTGTTTCTCAATGCCAGAGTGCGTGCCCAGATATGTGATATTGGGGGATGTCTTGGGTTATGTAGTTAAAGTTAGTTGCATAACGTCGCAATCAAGCACAGCATTATTTGGCTGTTTGTGATTTACTAGGCAGAATTTACGTTCATTAGTTTGCCACTGCTTTCTAAACGACCGACGCCTCATGCCATCGAAACAACGCAAAGCTACCTGCTTCCAATCAGTTGATTTCGAACTCTCGACTTTATGTCGGGGAATTGTGAAACTCGTTCACTGCCACTTATACAAGTGATTTTATTTATGAGCTGTCCAGGGAGTTCCCCAGTTCACAACTTTTGTGTATTACGTGTACATCATTAGAACCGACCAATCATATCTCTTCTTTAAATGTTCGTGAATACACTGTATACAGTTTTGCGGTTTGATGCGATTGTGTGTTTGTTATTTGACCTATGCTGGATTAATATAAAATTCTGAGACCTATGGTGCTATTTCAATGGTTAGATAAGAATTATGTCCATATTCTATAAGTGTGGGTTCTGGTGGATGATAGATATGGCTATTGAAGACACCTCTTTGGGGATGTCTAATTGGGCATGTGTCGAAGTTGTTGTTGCATCTAGGCGCTGTCGTTATTTAGAAGTGGCAGGTTCGAATCCCTGCCTGGCAACTATAGCTTCCAATTTATATGTTGTCTAGTGTGTCATCTAGTCTCTACATCCTTCGTCTACGTCTCTCTTGCCCACTCTCTGCCTCTCTATCTCTCCCCCGCTGTCTTTCTTTCACTCCCTCATTTTGTGTGCCTCTAACTCTCACACCCACTCTATCAAGCTGGCTCTCTCTAACTCTCATTGTCTCTCTGACATTCACTCACTCACCCTCTCTACCTCTCTATCTTTCTCGTTCACTCTTTCTTAGCCACTCCCACTCTCTCTGCTTGTCACAGTGTCTCCCTCTTTCCCACTGTCTCTCTCTATCTCTCTCTTTCTCCCTCACACACACACACGCACACACACACAGGCACGCACGCACGCACGCACGCACGCACTCACTCTCACACACACACACACACACCTTCCATTTATTGTCATCACCAACCACCACTTAGATGTAGTCAACTGTGGCAGAACGATGTCATCCAGTGGTTCTCAAGTTGTCCTTAACGGCTCACTATGTGATATAAAACAAATGCTCTCATTACGACCTTCTACGACACTCTAAAGATTAACCAGAGAAATACCTCTACAAGATTCTAGAGTTCCTTCACGAACACAGAAGACAAAACTCCTACTGGGTCTAACAGAAACCGACGATCACCAAACAGCAGCACTCAGAAATGAAACAACGGGAGTTATCACAAAAGCACAAACTGAGAAGCATTGCAGTACCCCCCCCCCCCTCCCCCCTCCCTCCCCCAAGCCGCCACTCGCCCTTTCCTGAACAACAGATAAAAAGAACCCAGATGACTTTGAAGTTCTATTGTGCTACCAACTGTAACCACACCAGATATTTCTACAGGACTAAAGAAATGGAGAAAGATATAAAAAGACAGGAAAAGAGCATTAGAGACAATTAAAAATTTTGGGAGGAAATGATAGCTAATGGTAGGATGACCTGGAGTGAGTTGGCTGAGTTCTGTCATCCATCTATCTGTCTGCCTGCTCATCCATCCGTCTATTCTACCATTGTGTTACCCATCAATGACTTTATATGTTCATCCTTGCAATTGTTCTGTTTCTGTTCATAGGGTTGGAGGTTGTGTGATGATGGTGGAGAGAGAGAGAGAGAGAGAGAGAGAGAGAGAGAGAGAGAGAGAGAGAGAGAGAGAGAGAGAGAGAGAGAGAGAGATGGTTTCCAGCAAGACATTTGATTAAAAAAGCGAGAGAGAGAGAGAGAGAGAGAGAGAGAGAGAGAGAGAGAGAGAGAGAGAGAGAGAGAGAGAGAGAGAGAGAGATGGTTTCCAGCAAGACATTTGATTAAAATAAAAAGCCAAAGACATTCCAAGTTACGATTATTTAAAACAGAAACTGGCCATTCATACAAGAGACAATACTGCAGATATAGACACATGTTAAGCGAACGAAAGATGAACAAGAAGAAACTAACCATTCATACAAGAGACAACACTGCAGATATAGACACATTTCAAGCAAACGAAAGAAACAGGTTAAGAAGAAACAAGGAAATGCCAGCGGAAGATAGCAAAACACACCAAAGCACACAGAACAACCAATTTCGACAGCGGTTCTTTTTTACAGATCAACTGCCAGTTTCCACGCAATGTTTATTAACACAAGTAACAAAATAAGAGCGAATTCTCACTACATGTTTTTGTTTTCGGTCTCTCGCTTTGAACTCATGCTTAGTCCATACACTTGCTACTGCGTCTACTGCCCTGGACTGATTTTTGCGTGTGGATTAGCTTTCCCTATTACCAGTGTCCCTCGCCATTAGGCGAACCCACTCCGGCTTTAGAGGTACTTGTAATTTAGCTCCCCAAGTCAAGGACGAGAAATCTACATTTTAGTCCAACTGACCGGTGTAGGAGGGGTTGAATCGGCTACCTCGTCATCAGCAAACCGGAAATTTAATAACGGGAGCACTTATAAATTCTGCCATGCTGGCCCCCACTATATTCGTGAATGTCTTTGAGTCTTCTCCGTATACACGACAAGCTCCAGCGTCGCACAAGTGGGCGCCTCCGCACAATTTGAGAACCGTTGAGGTAAGTGTTAGAGGAGAGTGTGTGAGGAAGGAAAGGGGGTAAGAGGCAGTAGCAATGTGTGTGAGGAAGGAACAGGAGGTAAGAGGCGGTGGCAATGTGTGTGAGGAAGGAACAGGAGGTAAGAGGCGGTGGCAATGTGTGTGAGGAAGGAAACGGAGGCAAGAAGAGGCAGTAACAATGTGATATAGGTCTCTCGTACTCTGGTACGCCGGCCTTGACACATTCGTCGGGATTTCGTATTGTTGTTTCTTCTTCCTTTTTCATCCCTCTCTGTGTCACGTGACTGGTGTTGTACGCCTAATGCCGGTGCGAGTAGCTGTCTCTCCCTGTAGGTTGTTGATTCTGGTTGTGTCTGTCTATCTGTCTGTCTCTCTAGTCCGTTGTAAAGTTCGCCATTGTTTCGTTTGTTTCAGCAGTGTTTAGCAGGCTTCATTCCTTCCATGTTTACTTTGTTTCAGCAGGCTTCATTCCTTCCATGTTTGACATTTGTTACCCATGTGTTGCCTTGTTTTATCTTGTTTGTTTTTAATATATCATTCGTCCTAATCTACGTATAGTTTCCTTTTTTACGTTTCATATGTCACAAACGCGTGTTTCTTTAACCCGAATAAGAAATCCTAGTTGCTTGCTTGCGTTCGCTGGCTGTGAAGTCCTGTATGTCGGATGAAGACATCCTGTTGTCCAACATCAGTGCGATGTCATACCGGACTGAGGTTTGCGTGAGTATCCGTTGTCCCATGTCTGGCTTATTGGTGTGCAGACTGGTGGTTCCCCGTCGTGCAGGCAGATACTCTCCGACTTCGGAAGAATCAGCGATCCTACTATGTTAGCCAGGACCCCGAAGGGGCCTGTTGCCCAGGAAGCACAACTAGGACGTGTTAGTAGGTCTTGGCCAGTATGGAACCTGATAGAGATCCTAGTGACATATATGCTAGAGTTCCCGGTACCAGAACAATTCGTCCGTGATTCCGATTTTTAATATTGGCAAGATTCGAACTTTGTCCCTCGGCCAGCTTAGCGCTGGAGTGCTATAATTCAAATCTGGCGCTCGCTTTGAACTCAAGCGTAGTCCATATATGTGCTATTACTTCTAGTGCGCTGGACTGTTTTCAGCGTGTGGATTAGATTTCCTTATTACCAGTGTCCCTCGCCATCAGAGCAACTCACTCCGATTTCTGAGGTACGTTTAATTTACGTCTCCAAGTCAAGGACGAGAACATTTTAGTCCAACTCAACGGTGTAGGGGTTGAACCCGCCATCACAGCATCAGTGCATCGGAAGTTTTAAGAATGAGTGTTCTTATCCATTTAGTCATGCTGACCTTGTATTTAATACTGATCAGTTTAAAGTATGTTACTTAGTCGCGATTCCAACTGCATGGTAAAGGGTCGCACCATAATGCTCCGTTCCTGTGCCAGTGAATATCACACAAAATGCTGCCATAATAGTCTCGACAAACCAAAAGCTCGCACAGGTATAGTATGCATAATGCTGCTACTAGGATGCCAACACAAAAATCCGTCACGAAAAATACAGTTCACCGTTGATGGAAGCGGAAGTCGCTAGAAAACTAGCAGCCACACGTTGCTGCATAAGGTAAACCAAGTAAGGTCAGCAACCGACCGACCGCCGTTTTTCTGAACATGCAGTTCACGTATGTTGAATATGAAGGAGGTCGCGGTATTGTAACGGCTAACGCGTATGCCTGCCGGCCTGCTAGTCATGATCTGAAGGCGGATTTTAACGTTTGACTTGAACTCCCAAGTCGACGAAATCTAAAGTTGGTACTAAGAAATGTATTGGGAAATAAAGGCGAATGTTGTATATTAACCCCTTTACTCACCGTATGCGGAATGGTCTATACACATAAGGGCTAGCTGTCATTAGCGAGCGCGTTGATGTAATATAAATATATATCGTCCAAATGGTTTTTAATCAACACAGTAGTATAGTGATCTCCGTGGGCAAAGACTGGCGAACGCGATTCGTTAGCCGCTTACCAGACGTTCGAAACGCAGCCGCGACCGATTTGTGCAGCAGACCGTGTCGCGTTGCGTTATATCGTGTTGGTATGGGATCCGGTCGTTCAGAAAGCAATGGCAAACTACTGAACATAAAAACTTGCCTAGTACATCAACAGCAACTGAAAAATGCTGGTGTTGACTGCAACGTCCTGCAAGGGATAAGCAAAAATTGAAAAATAAATATAGAGATTAGCGTACTCTCAGTCTGCGACAAAATCTAGGTACAGCATCCAGCATTCACTCTCCCTGAAGTATGTCCATATTCTTAAGTTCGGCACCATATTCTTAAACTGGGCACCATATTTTTAAACTAGGAACCATATTGTTAAAATGGGTATCATATTCTTAAACTAGGAATAATGTTCTTAAACTGGGCACCATAATCCGAAGCTGGGCACCATATTCTTAAACTGGGTATCATATTCTTAAACTGATCACCATATTCTTAAACTGGGTATCATATTCTTTAACTGGGAATGATATTAGTATTAGTAAACTGGGCACCATAATCCGAAGCTGGGCACCATATTCTTAAAATGGACACCATATTCTGAAACTTGACATCATATTCTGAAACTTGACACCATATTCTTGGTGTGAGCATCATATTCTCAAACCGGCAAATCTGGTGGCGTGAAAATAACGATGATAAACGCTTTATGTTATATAGTATATCTACAGTCTTATCAATCTACACTGCCGCAGTATCCTGTCAAGGCACGGCCCGATTTAAGGCCCCATGTGTAACCGCCTGCTGGTTGTTACTGTGTGTCTGCCGATGTTTTTTTTTTTTTTTAAAAAAGGTTATCAGCGTTTGTCTGACATTTTGATATTTCATTTGGGGAATGTAGGGAGCGGGTGGTAGCGGCCAAATAACTGGGTCAATAGGAATCGGGAGTTCAAGGTAGGGGAGTGGTGGAATGGAAAGGGGGGGGGGGGGGGGTATCCACAGTGTGTATCACGTGGAATGCACAATTATACCGGAAGTGATAATGACGGCGTGCGTTTAATTTATTGTGGTGGTGGGACTGGCTGTGTGAGTGGTTGTGGAGGTGGTGGTAATGGTGATCGATGTGTGTGGTGGTGGAGGTGGTGGTAGGGTGATCGATGTGTGTGGTGGTGGAGGTGGTGGTAATGGTGATCGATGTGTGTGGTGGTGGAAGTGGTGGTAGGGTGATCGATGTGTGTGGTGGTGGAGGTGGTGGTAATGGTGATCGATGTGTGTGGTGGTGGAGGTGGTGGTAATGGTGATCGATGTGTGTGGTGGTGGAGGTGGTGGTAATGGTGATGGATGTGTGTGGTGGTGGTAATGGTGATCGATGTTAGTGGTGGTGGAGATGGTGGTAATGGTGATCGATGTGTGTGGTTGTGGAGATGGTGGTAATGGTGATCGATGTGTGTGGAGGTGGTGGTAATGGTGATCGATGTGTGTGGTTGTGGTAATGGTGATCAATGTGTGTGGTGGTGGAGATGGTGGTAATGGTGATCGATGTGTGTGGTGGTGGAGATGGTGGTAGGGTGATCGATGTGTGTGGTGGTGGAGGTGGTGATAGTGGTGATCGATGTGTGTGGTTGTGGAGGTGGTGGTAATGGTGATCGATGTGTGTGGTGGTAGCAATGGTGATCGATGTGTGTGGTGTTAGTGGTGATCGATGTGTGTAGTGGTGATGGATGTATGTGGTGGTGGTGGTAATGCTGATCGGTATGTGTGGTGGTAGTTGAGGTGCTAGTGGTGATAGATGTGTGTGGTGGTGGTAGTGGTGATTGATGTGTGTGGTGGTGGTGGTAGTAGTGGTGATCGATATGTGCGGTGGTTGTGGTGGTGGTAGTGGTGATCGATGTGTGTGGTGTTGTTAGTGGTGGTCGTTATGTGTGGTGGTTGTAGTTGTGGTAGTGTTGATCGACATGTGTGGTGGTTGTGGTGGTGGTAGTGGTGATCGATGCATATGTTGGCGTCTGTGGGTTAGGGGTTAGTGAACGCAATTTTACAGTTTTATGACAATTCGTGTCGAAGGTATGAAATCTATCGCAGACTTAGATTTCAGAGAGAAGGAGAGAGAGAGAGAGAGAGAGAGAGAGAGAGAGAGAGAGAGAGAGAGAGAGAGAGAGAGAGTTTCACAATTCCCCAAAATTGTCTAATTTTCCCTTAGATCTGTTTGTGTTGTTCCTCAGGAAGATTAGTATAATCGAAACGTCATTCGTTGTGTCGTTGTTCACTTATGTTTTTTTAAACATACCCCCCCCCCCCCTTCCTCCCTGTGATTTTCGTTTGCCTGTATTGGAAAGGTCGTTGTAAGGTGTGTTCACTGTGTCCGTGTTTAGTATCTCTCACTTTTTCACTGGAGTTATAACATACCTAACTGTTTTTATTCCCTTTTGTTAAATCCTGCTGCAGTCGTGACTTCTCTTATGCAGGACTAAAATATTGACTGAATTCTCGTCCTTGACTCTGAATTCGGAGTGGATTGGACTGATGGCTAGGGAAAGATAATGTACATGCAGAAAAAAAGTCCAATGCACTGGAAGTAGTAGCGCGTGTATGGACTAGGCTTGGGTTCAAAACGAGTGAAAATACAATTTAAAAAAAAAAGAGTGACCCTTATGTTAATAAATATATACATCGATGTAAATTGAGTTTCATTCCTTTTACAGGACGTAGCAACCCCCCCCCCCCCCCCCTCCCCGGCATTTATTGCCTGCTTGTGATTTACCGGGTGGTTATTAGATTTAGTAGTTTGCTATTCGCGGTCTATTTTTCATGGGCGAGGAATGATCATGATGATTGTAACAAGAAGAAGAACAGGTTGTTTTTTTTTTGTAGATGTATTTATTATTGCTTGAACTCAATTTGGAAATTGAGACTATAAAGTCACGACTATGGGAACACATTGTCACTATAATGCCGCGACTTTGGGAACACATGGCCACTATAAAGTCACGACTATGGGAACACATTGTCACTATAACGTCGCGACTATGGAAACACATATTTGAGAACCGTTGGCATAACATAAACCACTTATGTCTTGCCTCTTCCACGAGCGTTGTTCCCCTCCCCTCCCCCCATATGAGATTGTATCTCCGTCTCGCTCGCACCCCTCCCTCCCCTTTCACTCTCCCTCTCCCATCAACCCCTCCTCCCTTAGTCTTTTTATATTTTATTTTAACCAACCAGGGAAATTACGATTTACAAACAGGATTCTGTGGTCAGGTCTGTTGGTAAACGGGTAGTGGTAGCATTGTGGATTTACACGAGGTTCTAACAATTAGGTCTGTAAGCGTAGGGTTGTTGTTGTGAGAGCTTTAACCACAGGATTGCCGTTGTGATTCTGTACCCATCGGGGTTGTCGCTGTGGAGTCTGTACCCACGGGGTTGTCGCTGTGGAATCTGTTCTCACATGGTTGTCGCCGTGGAATATCTACCTAGAGCAGTGGTTCTCAACCGGTGGGGAATTCCCACCCCCAGGGGGGGATTTTAGGGTTTCCGGTTGGGGGGGGGGGGGATTAAGATTATTTCAAGATCGCGTTAATACAAGAACCGATTACTTGATATTGTTTTTCCCTTCATACTTTACGGTTCTGTACGTCTCACCCTTCTGAAATTCATTTTATTACGTAAGTAGACCTGGATATCACGTTTTATGTAGACATCTAGACTTGTTTTAGTATGTGCTATTACATTTATCTTCCATTATTACGTATACTGTGTAGGGGCGGGGGGATTTTTAGGGGGGAATGACGTTCTGAAAATATGGTGAAGGTGGGCACGGGCCAAAAAAGGTTGAGAACCACTGACCTAGGGGATTATAGTAGTCGAATCGGTACCCACGCGGTCAACATAACTTGTTTTAAAGTAACACGACAATATTGGCTGTGAGGCTACCTTTACCACATCTGACCATACCCGTGCCCCTACCAATTACGTTGATTTGATGTACTACAGTTGTCTCACATATCGGTCTTTGACCTTATTGGAAACACATCGGTAAATGAATGTATTAAGCGTGGTTGGTACAGGCAGTTTCACAAATGTATCTTAGTTCCATCACTGGCTCCTTGCCGTCTTGACAGACGATAGTTTGTAAAATTGTGTTTTACCTCTCCATAATACAAAGCCCTGGGCTGAATTTAGAGACCATGTGTTGCCCATGCAGCATGATCCCTCTCTCGGCCTGTCTGGTTTACTCCAGAGGAAAGGTAACAACAATACGCCTGGAACAAGACAAGCTGCAGAAGCTGCCGAATCGGCAAAGCAATGCTCTAACTGTCCGCGTGTCGGAGCTTCCATCATAACCTTTTGCCAAAAAAAGGCTTAGAGTCTGGTCTGCC
>OY992884.1:69005046-69128900 GCA_963921405.1 Cepaea hortensis
GAGTCTGGTCTGCCCTGCCATGACATATAGTCTTTAGGTTGCATTTCCTCGCACTAGGATATAGCTTGTACCCTCCCAATTGCGCTTCTCCGCTCGAAGCTGTTGGCACAATGTGGGGTGTTGGGTTTGTTAAGCGTCGCCCAACATTCGGCGCTAACCGAAGCAGGCAGTACCTTCTACTGCCATACGTTTGCTCAGTCATATCTGACTGAGACCTGACACCAACCCTAGTTCCATAATCAACAGCCGTGGGGGGGGGGGGGGGGGGGGCTGCTTAACAGAAGTCAGTCGGAGATTGGCCAAAGCAGTGGACACGTGACATATTATTAACTAATTCAATGTCGAAGAATAATATATCAACAAATATGACTTCCCATTTAGACTGAAGGACGATATATCGCCATACTGGGATCATTCATGTTATTTGTTTTATTTCTTGGTATGCGGCTTGTGTGTTAAATTCACTAAGAGAATACATTGTTTTGGATGACATGTAAACACAGAAGTCTCAAACAATATGTTGCACGATTTATTGCCTGGCATATTTAGCTGCATCTCGTCAGGGGCACACAGCAGAGTTATATATCATATGAAATGAATACATGAATTATACTTTGGCTGAAGTGTTAAAACTCATGGCCACTGATATTGTTCCAGTCTGGAGCATGTTATTCTCCACTGTCATCTCAAAGTTAAATGAAGTCTTTCATATAGCATATGTGTGTCATGAAATTCATTATGAAAGAGTTGTGTAAAAAAAATTCACTATGAAACAGTTGTGTAAAGGAATTCATTATGAAACAGTTGTGTAAGGGAATTCATTATGAAACAGTTGTGTAAAGGAATTCACTATCACAACGTTGTGTAAATGCATTTTTTTAAACAGTTGTACAGTGGGATTCATTATGAAAGATTTGTGTAAAGGGATTCACTATGAAACAGTTGTATAAAGGAATTCACTGTGAAAAAGTTGTGTAAAAGAATTCACTGTGAAAAGGCTGTGTACGGGAATTCACTGTGAAAAGTTGTGTAAAGGAATTCACTATCACAAATTTGTGTAAATGAATTCTCTATGAAAGCGCTGCACCATGGAATAGGCTAAGAAAGATTTGTTAAAAGAAATTCACTATGAAAAATTGTAAATTCACTATTAAAAAAAGTCGTGTGAAGGAATTCACTATGAAAAATTGTAAATTCACTATAAAAAAAAGTTGTGTGAAGGAATTCACTATGAAAGAGTTGAGTAAAAGAATTCACTATGAAAGAGGTGGCTAAACGTATTCACTATGAAAGAACTGAGTAAAAGAATTCACTATGAAAGAGTTGAAAAAATAATTCACTATCAGAGGGTTGTATAAGTGAATTACCCGTTGGTTTCTTGAATGGTATTATTGTTAAAGGTTTAAATAAACACTGCCGTTGCCAACATTTCCTCTCATGGGCCCATTCTTTATAGAAACTCAGTGTATTATATGTGTTATATGATCACACAAACACAGGCATATACGTGCACACACCAGCGCGCGCAGACACACCCTTCCACCCTTCTTTTGCCACTTACATTGTTTATTACGCTCACTTTTGCAAAACAAAAACGCGCACAATTTCCCCCCTGTTCTTGTTATAACAAGTATATTTTTTTGGGAAGTGTACGGTAATTGTTTCTGCTCCACTCTTGAAGGGAATGGGGGAAACCCGATACCACCAGAGGTCACTTGTATCACACGAGACAGTTTTCGTTTCGCGTGTCCCTGTTTACGTACGTTAGTATACAGTACTCCTCGACTGTGAATAGAAAGGACACCATCTCGGGCGCGATACCAGACTATCACATCCTACGTGATATCACAAACTAGATAATTTCCTTCACTGGGATATGCTTTCTTCTCTTATTTGACACGGCAGTGTATCGTTATTTGCACAGCGCGAAGACGTTTTCTTATGCGGTTCCGTGTTTTAGAATTGCTCTTTAGCATTCTTTACTTTGTAAGTGGTTTCCATTTGTTTTCAGTGGAACTGTTAGTGATGGTTGTGTGCGGTAGTTAGTTGTAATTACGACTAATTGTGTTGTTCGACTTGGTTATTTTTGTCCGGCGTGATACTGTATACAGAACCCACCTAGTGCCGTTTGGTTTTAAAAAATATTCTCCCAACACCAAATGCCCAATGTGCTTAATGCGTATTTATTTATTTATTTGTTTATTTATTTATAATGGCTATGAGTCAAACCAACAAGAACTTAAAAGTGGATCTGATCAGTTTTACGAGAATACAATCCCAAATGACAAAACGAGCGTTACGGTTAAAAATTCTTCGCCAGGAATCAAAAACAAAATTACATTGATAATATTGCATTAAACAGCTGCAGCTGTGTTTGTTTTTATGATCTCACGAAAGCTTCTTTTCCGCAACGTCTATTTTGTCATCTGTAATACTGTTCTTACTGACCAGTCCACATTCGATGAATATTGATTTATTCAATGCATTTTTACAGCGTTATGCATATTTTTACAGCTGTATGCACTTTAAGCCATTGTATTGGCTGCGAAGGTTGTGGAATTATTTATAGTGCATTGGATTTATGCTACACCGTAAACATTGTGCAGACGTATAATTCCCCGTGCCGAGAGTGACTTCCCTGTAAATATTAATTGGGGAACCCTTTGATGCCATCAAAACAATAAATAAATAAATAAATACGCATATTGTTTGGCGCTGATAGAAGTTGAGGTAAGAATTAGAGACTAGAGGACGCACTTTTTTTGTTGTTGCATATTCTATGTATAGGACATCGCTGTCAACACCAGCATTTTACTGCTGCTGTTGATGTCTTGGCAATTTTACGTTCAGTAGTTTGCCATTGCTTTCTGAACGACCGGCTCTCATACCAACAGGTTAAGACCCAGTGCGACACGGTCTGCTGCCAAATCGAGAGGACCCACTAGACAACATAAAAATTTAAAGCTGTAGTTACGACCGGGATTCGAACTTATCACCTCCAAATGACGACAACGCCTCGCTGCAGAAACAAGCGCACTTGGACGTATGACCAACTAGACACACCTTAAAAAAGGTGTCTTCATTAGCCAGGTCTATCGTCCACATACTCCCACAATGAGAAGGAAGCAAACAATATGTGCTGGTCGTGCAATAAGAAGTTCATCATCTGAGAACACGGTGACAGCAGACAAGATCGCCAGAAGCATACCGAAAGAAATGGTACTGGATGGTCTAAGATGGTGGCATGAAGAATATCATCAATAGAATCCATTCAGAAAACCGGGAAGATACAAAAACGCCCACGCCATTAGACAGGGCACTTCATGAAGATGATGATGATGATGATGATGATGATGATGATGATGATGATGATGATGATGATGATGATGATATGGAAAGGGACGATAGCGAGTGACGGAATTGGTCACTGCCAGCCGTTTTAGCATTTTTTTTTTCCTGCATATGCCTTACAGGACATCGCAGTCAACACCAGCATTTTTCAGCTGCTGTTGATGTCTTGACAAGATCACGCTCAATAGTTTGCCATCGCTTTCTGAGCGACCGGCTCACATACCCCGTAAGTAACCAACACGGCGCTTTTCGCTTCCGAATCTCGCGCAGTTGCGTTCTTCACGTGGATATACGGGATTACAGAGAAAGTCGTAAACCCCTACGCCAGGGATAGAAATCTAGGTTTGACATCTCCGTGGAAGTAGTTGCTACGTGACACACATACACTACCTCACGTAAACATACGTAGCCCCCCCCCCCCCCCCACACACACGCACACACACACACACACACACACCTACGCGCATAGGCCACCTCACACAAACACACATAACTGCACACAAACACGCACAGAAACCGATTAACACTTGGCTTGGAATACATCGAAATCGTTATTTTGACATCTATGTGGCAGTAGTTGCTACATGACACACACACATACAGATACCACATCACACAAACCAACATAACCACACACCTCCTTGTCCCCCCCCCCCCCACACACACACACACTAATCGCAAACGCTTCTGAAAGTAAAACAGTTGACAAATCACTAGGATTACAATGGCATGTGGCGTGTCTGTAGTTTCCCCCCTTCAGGGTCTTCCTTGTAGAGTTGGGGGACCGCCGTGTTTTTGGTGGGTTAGTCCCCCTGTCGTAATGACATCGCAGCTTCCTGTCTTCGCGTTTTTTGACATTTGCACGCATGTCAGAAGAAGACACCTCCGATTATTGCCAGGGTAATCATATTTGAGTTTCAGGCGTAACGCATTTGAGATGATTGCTAACACGGCTTAACTGGTCCATTACACAGACACACTCACGCACGCATGCATAGATGTGTGTTAATATATGTGTATGTGTGAACTGTGGTCTAGTCTGTCTCAGTGCAATAACATCGTAATACTTGCCCACACTGTCAAAGTACTTTTCGAGCCAAAATAGTCCTTACCAGCCATCTTAGAACTCACGGCTCCATACTTTCAACCCCACTGGATGAAATTAACGGTCATCATCATTCTTGATGGACAAACACCACTTGTGGCGGTAGTCGTCTTCTGTTGTTTAGGGGTAGTGAGCGTAGTTTCAGAATCCCACACACCCGGTTCGAAGTTAGACGCAGGTGGTTTGGGGGTACATCGCTTTGCGTTGATTTTGGCAATGGTATGAGCGGGCCGCCGTTCAGAAAGTAATAGCAAACTACTGAAGGTAAAATAGTCAGCACAATCTCAAACAGACAATACATGATGGGGTTGATTGCGTCGTCATATAAAGGTCTTGCAGCTAACCTTAACATTACACTGATGAACCTATACACAGAGTTAACATAAATTTTACACCGTTTAACTTTACATTGATGAACCTATACATAGAGTTAACATAAACTTAACACTGTTTAACTTTACATTGATGAACCTTTACACAGAGTTAACATAAACTTTACACCGTTTAACATTACACCGATGAACCTATACACAGAGTTAACATAAAGTTTATACGGTTTAACACTACATTGATGAACCTATACACAGAGTTAACATAACTTTACACCTTTTAACATATACAAGTTAAAAATAATAATATAATAAAACTGTCAGATGTTGATGAGGCGGGGTTGAGCCCGGCGCCGTACTGGTCGGAAATAAAATCACTGGACTTTGCTGGGAATTGAACCCAAACCGCTGTCTATGCAGGCAGTCGCAGTTGCCACTAATCCACCTCGCTCCATTAACCTGTCTACAGTGGTACAACACCCTGGTACTGTTTAACGCGAACTAATAGCTTCAACAAACTGAACACTGTTTGACGGAAGGTGTTGAAATATTCCGCTCATCGAAAGGTACATTAAAATACCTCAAACGGCCAGGTCCACATTATTTGTGATCAGAAGTGAGACTTTCAACCCCGCTTTAAGACTTATTATTAAGTCAACGTTCCTTTGACGTGCCGGCGAAAGTAGAACAGGTGCGAAGACATCTGCACGTAGATGCGCCGCTTTCAAATGTTCCTATCTGTTTTGGATGGCGTGAGAAATTTATTTCTAAAGCGATGCACACGTCGCCGTTTAAAATAATGCGGGTCTCGTTGGTTTACTGTTGCTGCAAATCGCAATCTCTGCGCACTGTGAGAAAATTAGGAAAACCAGTGTAATACAGGTGTAGCGAATCTTCCGTTTCTCTGAAGATTAGATAGGAAATATAAATACAGCCGGATTGTTATGTGCGTGTTTATGATGTTTCGATAATTCAGGATAACGACGCAGAGATATATGTTGGCCAAGAGGTCTCTTACATGTTCCTATCAGATCACATGGGTGTAGACAGACCCCAGATTTGGATAAGGGAGTCTGGAAACCAAAAACGTTGCCGACAAGGAAACGGTGACATGTGAAATAAAGTGCCAGTTGTAAAAGTGCGTGCGTTTCTCTCGTGAGGTTAAAGTTCAGTGGCAGCTGAAGCTGTAAAGTAGAAACTAGATGCTTAATGTGGCACCAATGTTCTTAAAATGGAGAAACAAGAACTTCACTGTTCTTTGATTGCATATGTACATTTCTCTTGTGGATTATAATGATATTCTTCTTCTTCTTCTTCTTCTTCTTCTTCCTCTTCTTCTTCTTCTTCTTCTTCTTCTTCTTCTTCTTCTTCTTCTTCTTCTTCTTCTTCTTCTTCTTCTTCTTCTTCTTCTTCTTCTTCTTCTGCTGCTGCTGCTGCTGCTGCTATTGCTATTTCTCTACTACTACTACTATTTCTCTACTACTACTACTATTTCTCTACTACTATTACTACTACTACTACTACTACTACTACTACTACTACTACTACTACTACTACTGCTGCTGCTGCTGCTGCTGCTGCTGCTGCTACTACTACTACTACTACTACTGCTGCTGCTGCTGCTGCTAATAACACGACTACTGTTACTATTACCACTACTGCTATTATTATTATTATTATTATTATTATTATTATTATTATTATTATTTTGTGGTATTCAGCGCCCGTGTCCGGTAATTTTATCTGATGTTGTTAGGGTTCTTCTCAAAGAGAAGCAATTAAAAATTTGAACTGGAAGCATTGTTACACCAAATAAGATCTGGAGGTTATCAAATTAGTCTGTTGCAAAGTAAATCACAATTTGAAATGGTTTAGATACACTGTGAAACCAATTGTGAAATATTAACAACCAATTGTGAAATATTAACAACCAATTGTGAAATGTCACAACCAATTGTGAAGTGGTAAAATGCGACACTGGTATGGGAATGAAGCTGAATACCATTGTGCGCGTTTGGATAATATTCATTTTAGGTAAGTTGAGTGTTTTAGTTTATTTACTGGAAGTAATTTATAGAGGATACCGTTTTAGTTTGTTCTTGCATGTTTTCATGTTTGTACAGGTTGTTCTGTTTTAGGATTTCTATGTTTTCTTGTTTGTATAGGTTGGTGTGTTTTAATTTGTTCGTCTTGTTGTGTTTTAGTTTGCTCTTGCATGTTTTCTTGTTCTATTTTATGGTTTCTTGTTTGTATATCTTGTTCTGTTTTAGTTTGTTCATGCATGCTTTCTCGTTTATATAGGTTGTGTGATTTAGATTTTCTAATATGTTAAATTATTTTGGGCACGTTATATGATTGATTGTGTTGCCTCTTATTGTTTTTTTTCTTTGTTGTTGTTGACGTTGTTGTTGTGGTAAGCCTCTGTCAGCCAGTCTGACTTTCACATTGTCTGTCTTCCCGTGGAAAATATTGACCAGGAACGAATATCATCCCTTTGCTGTCGCAGGAATAGAAATACCCGAACTTAATATACAGGCGATACAGTATTACTAGTGATATCACACACGGGAGTTGAAAGTGTAATGCCATGCGGGAGTGCGTGGGAATGAACAGGCTGATAGGCTGGCAGGGATTGCACCTTTTGGTGGTAGATTACCCATGGATAATGAGAGGTGGTCGTGTGCCAAGGTGGGACCAGGTGGAGAAGGCAGGGGAGCAGATTGCGAACCCGTATGTGGAAAGAATGCGATTGCGGGGGGATAGGCAAAGGTTCTGGAAGAATCTCAAAACTGAGAGGGAAGACCAGGAGAACTTTCAATCAGATAACGGTGGGAACGATTAGTAGCATGACTCTTTCCTGGCTGTTGAACGAGGGGGACTGCTAGACGGTGATTTGCAATAAATAATGAGAACGTCGGTAACTTGCAATAAAGAATGCGAACATCATCAAACAATTAACGGTCCAGGGATTACACCAATCCAACAGTGTCCAGAAGCATATTACAAACGGTAATCAAGGACTCGAAGCCGGTATGCAAAAATGTTGAGGCAATATTTATTTGCCTAAGTCCAAACTTGTTACATATTCATACTCCAAATGATAAATTCCGTTTTATTATTACCGTGCCTGTTATGGCCAGGCGGCACGGTAGTGGAAAAATATTAGATACTAGCTGACCCGGCCCGGCTACGCCCAGGCCCTGGAGGGGATCTATCTATCTATCAGTCTGTCTGTCTGCTTGTTTGTCTGTCTGTCTGTCTGGCTGACCCGGCCCGGCTTCACCCAGTACCTGGTGGGGAGCATCTCATTTAATTCATATAAGTAGTCATATAAGCTCCCGTTCCCGACTATCTGTCTGTCTGTCTGTCTGTCTGTCTGTCTGTCTGTCTGTCTGTCTGTCTGTCTGTCTGTCTGTCTGTCTGTCTGACCCGGCCCGGCTTCACCCAGTCCCTGGTGGGGAGCATCTCATTTAATTCATATAAGTAGTCATATAAGCTCCCGTTCCCGACTATCTGTCTGTCTGTCTGTCTATCTATCTGACCCGGCGTGGTTTCGCCCAGCTCCTGGCGCATAATAACTTAAAAGAATGTCCTTCCACACACCATCCATTAGTTTTAATGAAAACTGTTTTCAATCACCTGCATGACTGTAGATAACTTCTTTAAGCAGAAAAAGATGGGTTACAATGTTATGCTTTATGCATTATTTTTATGAAAACTTTGAAAATACCTGAAAGATTATATCATTATTTATTATAACTCATATGCCTGTAAATAACTATAGAGAAAGAGTTTAACAATAGTGCAAGTAAGTCCAACAATATGACTATAAAGTATATAGAAATGTTATTAAAAGTTATGCCCCTTGAAATAACTTTTCTAGAGTGAAGTCCCCCTGCTATATAGAAATTATATAATGAAAAATGAAATATTAAATGTTATTAAGTAAGTAGAAGATTTTACACTAAGAAACTATTAAAGTCGGTTGCACAGGACTGAAAGGAAGACGTGTAGAAAATTTCATCTCAATCGGATGTACCGTTATCGAACCCATCCAATACATAGCTACATACACACCCACATACACTCTGTTTTATAGATATAGATGAATCGAAAAGGTTGGACATATAAAATATTTACAACTATCATGTCCCGGTACTTCTGTCCTTCACCAATTTGCCTATGTGTCAGCCTGCTTTGACTTACTGAGTCCCATTCTAATATTGTCGCATCTGTCCGTGGCTTTCAGGCCGATATACATCCTGCATTAATAGTCTCGTCCTTCTTTCCAATATTTGTTAGCCATCAGAGTAAGTGTCCAGCCAGTACATAAGTTCTCTTCTTGCTGAGAATCGAATCGTGCTGCCTCCTCATTCAAGCTCTAAGATCTGACTGTTTGTTGGTGTTGTTGATAATCTTTCTGACGTTTTCTCCTTTTTACGTCACCTCGTTGGTTTCTCGTCCAAGTTGGTCGCGACTTTCTCACCAACTCTCCTTTACGTCATTTCTCCTGCACTGCTACATGGCAGCAACGCAGCGTGTATTAGAATGTCTTGAGCGCAGTGATGTCGGTTCTTAGCTCAACTCAAGTGTAATAAATTCTGCGAATGAGAAAGGTAGTGGCCCACTAGCGTAGTTGATATCAACTGCGTTGGTAATGTCATGGGTATGGTCGGACACGGTTCGAGGCCTGGGCTTTTCGCCTGCGAAAGTGAGGTAAAACCTGGCCACCTGTCCCTCCATGCATCCAGACCTACAAAATATGATGGTACTGCCGATGAATGAAGCTGTATGATGAGTTAGATAAATACAATATGTCATAGGTCGTTTACAATTATAGCATTAGTGTTATTTTGTAGACACTCGCGATCGCACAAACTCACGCACGCACGCGCGCGCGCGCACACACACACACACCCACACACACTCACACTGTGTGTAGCATCTAGGGCCTTTAAGAATATATTAATGAGCTGACTAATGGTGGGAAAGGGAAGAGCATATGGTAATGTCTGATAATCTCCGATGATGGGCCTTGATTGTCATGGCTTAAACACCGCTAGTTTATTTTGGTTTTACCTTCAGGCGAAACAGATCTACCATATAGATGTCATAACCGATCGTTGAATTTTGTCAAATGTTGATTTCTTATATATGAACTCTTCTTACCTTAATAAAATGTTGACTTCTTGTACATCAATCTTTCTAACCACAGTATAATGCGGGGGGGGGGGGGGGGGGGATAGCTGTGCTGTCAGTTACAACGAGAAAATTTTGAAATGCTATATAGAACTTCTACTGCTGTATACATGCGAAAAGTGGACAATACGCAGACAAGCTAAGAAACATCTAATGACAGTGGAAATGCGATGTCTAAGGAAAATACATAGAATGCCATAGACGAACTGAAACACCAATGAGCAAGTTCTACATGGAAAAAAAAAATGAAAACCGTAAATTGATTAGCAAAATTATACGAAGACCTTCAAGATGTTTCGGCAAGCTAAGAGGGGGGGGGGGGGGGGAAATAAACTAGAAAACTTAGTGACGACTGGCAAAATTGATGGAAGAGAGCTAGGGGAAGGCAGGGCGAAAAAAATACATGGATAGCTTGATCACATGATATAGTTGGGACAAGAACCCAAAGCTGATTCATGAATCTGGTGATTGTGCGAGATGGCGATCCTTGGCCTTCCTGGCTTTTCACCGCAGCACGTGGTGATGATGATGATGAACAGTGCTGGTTACTATATCTCTATCTGTCCATCGCTATCTATCTGTCTGACCGTCTGACTACCCATCCTTTCTTTTTAGCCACCTATCTATCTACCTAATTAACTTTCTACCTACTTACCGAACAGTCTGTCTGCCCGTCTGTCGACCTGGTTGAATGTTTGTCTCTCTATTTACCCGTATGCCTACTTACCTAACCTGCCTGCTTACCTGTCTACCTACCTACCACCCTACATACTCACGCTTGTCTCTCTGTCCGCTCGTCTGTCTGTTTGTCGGTTTTTTCTGTTCTTTCTTGTCTATTATCTTTCATTCTTTCCTTGCACTTTTACATTCTTTTATTTTTCTCCTGGCTGTTTGCCCGATTTGTAGTTGTCCCTTTTCTCTACTGGACATATTTGTCCTACCTTTCTTTGCTTTGATTCTTTCATTGCTTCTTTCGTATACTTTGCTTCTAACTGCCTGATTATAGTGCTTCCTAATTGTTTCGATGATTTTCTTTCTTTCTTTCTTTCTTTCTTTCTTTCTTTCTTTCTTTCTTTCTTTCTTTCTTTCTTTCTTTCTTTCTTTCTTTCTTTCTACATCCTTCTCCCACTTTCTATATATTCCCTTCTTTCAATTTTCCCTTCTTCCCGCCTTCCCTCTTTCGCCGCGGCTCTCCGTACCTCCAACCCAGCTCTTCCAGCCACTCCACCATGAGAAATCCCGGCACTGCATGTCGGTGGTAACATTCGCACAACTCAAGGCTGACATTACAGATAATGTTTGTCGTATCTGGGCGCGGTGCAGCCTATCTGCCGGGTATCTGTAGATCTGCCTCTCGTGCCATGTGATGTGAAAACCGCGGCTGACATGTTGCTAGCTGCATCTCATCTGAGAAGTCTGGGAACAGTTCACAGACCCTGGACAGTTTGTAGTCAGCAAGGTCGCACTGCACCGCAAGCACGGCTCTATGCTAACTGCACCTCGTGAATAAGACAGGCGGATAGGGGATTTAAGAGTGCATCTTCTTTCTTGTTCTTCGTGGATCATATGGACACATCATAGGGATCATAGGGACACATCATAGGGATCATAGGGACACATCATAGGGGATCATAGGGATGCATCATAGGGGATCAAAGTGGCACATCATAGGGACACATCATATGGGATCATAGGCATGCATCATAGGTGATCCTAGGGGATCGTATGGACACATCATAGGGATCATAGTGACACATCATAGAGGATCATAGTGACACATCATAGGGATCATAGTGACACATTATAAGGATCATAGTGACACTCATAGGGGATCATAGGGACACATCATAGGGGATCATAGTGGCATATCATAGGGGATCATCGGGGATAATAGGGACACATCATAGGGGATCATAGGGACATATCATAGGGGATCATAGTGGCACATCATAGGGGATCATAGGGACACATCATATGGGATCATAGGCATGCATCATAGGGGATCTATGGACACATCATAGGGATCATAGTGACACATCATAGAGGATCATAGTGACACATCATAGGGATCATAGTGACACATTATAAGGATCATAGTGACACTCATAGGGGATCATAGGGACACATCATAGGGGATCATAGTGGCACATCATAGGGATCATAGTGACACATCACAGGGGATCATAGTGACACATCACAGGGGATCATAGTGACACATCATAGGGGATCATAGAGACACATCATAGGGACACATATGAGATCAAGGCACATTATAATGATGATGATGATGATGATGATGATGAAGCCACTGGTCAAAAGTACATGCCATTCATGCTCTTGCATAGATGACGCTGTGTAATAATCTTTAGTAATATAATATTGTATTAGCTAATAATTAAGTATATACTCGTGAATCCACGTCATTGTCCACAATGAGAGACTTGGAAATTGGAATTGACACGGCCATGAAACTAGAATATTATATACAACAATAAGACAGAGACAAACATCTTTCTTCGGTCACGTGATGAGAAGAGATGCATTGGAGAACATCGTAACAACTGGAAAGATCGAGGGGAAGAGAGGCAGAGGCAGACCAAGAGAAATGATGCTGGATGGATTGAGACGGTGGCATGGAGGAATATCAGCAGCAGAGTTGATCCAGAAAACCAAAGACCGAGATCTATGGAGAGCCATGAACGCCTACGCCTCCGGCACGGCACTTGATGATGATGATGATGACGTGAGAGGTACATGGGGAAAATGAGGAGCCTCGTCAACCAACACAGAACTGGCACTGGTCTTCGGACATTAATGTATATGTTAGAGCTGGTATCTGAGCACCCATGGACTTGTCCGGAGTACAAAGATGAATCCCCCACAGATAACTAACTAAATATATATACACTTTAAGAATCGTATCAAAACTCGTGAATGCATTACTCTTACTCTTTACTTGCCACTCGCCCTGTTTACCCAAACTTCTGATATCGCAGGCACATTTCGATTTGCCAAATCTGGAAAGAATAGACCGGCACTTGTCTTTGTTCCCCTATCTCTTCATCATACACTTGTTTTCCCTGCTCTTGTTTTGAAGAGAAATACACCAGACAGGAAACATTTTCTAGAATCCTCCAATGATTCTGGTCCCAAAATTGAGATACCGCGCGAAGACAAATAAAACTTATCAGGTTTGTTGCCTTGTGCCTGTGGTATCGAGTTCATGGGAAAGTAGGCCATCGGAAGGGACTCCAGGGTATGCTGGCACTGCAAAGATTACGCTTGTTGCCTTCTAGATGTTTCTTTGGGTGTGGGTGTTGTGAGAAGATGGACTAGAAGATGGCCAGCTCCGGTTGGTGAAAGTTTGTTTGAAACATGAGGAAGAGAGATCAGTTGATACCTGTATAGGCGCGCAAATGTCGGACATATGGGTACTAACAACTCAAGATACATTGATCGCATGCTCTGTGTATGACCAAGATCATTTCAGTTATCTCGAACGCACCCCTCCCCCTTTCCCCCTCCTCTTAGCCCTGGGCCGGTGCAGACGATCGCTGTCTTTAAAGGCAGCTTCCGGTGTTCACCGAGTAAAGACCCTCGCTGACTTTTTGTTTTATATTTTTGCGCTCGCTTGCGGTGTCCAAACACGCGCTACTACTTCTAGTGCGCTGGACTGATATTTGCGTGTGGATTAACTTTCCCTATTACCAGTGTCCCTCACCATCAGGCAAACCCACTCCGACTTAAGAGGTACTTGTCATTTACGTCTACAAATCAACATTTTCGTCCAACAGTCCGGCTTATGGGTTGAACTCGCTACGTCGGCATCAGCTCACCGGAAGTTTAAGAGCGAGCGTTCTGATCCTTTCGGCCTGGCTAAGCTCCATTTATAGTGTGCAATGAACTCATGCCGGCTCCGTGGTGAAGAGGTTACGGAACCAGTTCGTGATCTCGCATACCCGCGTTCGAAACACCTACGTGCGATTTGGCAGCAGACCGCGTTGCGTTGGTTTTTTATGCAATGGTATAGGTGCCGGCCGTTCAGAAAACAATGGCAAACTACTGAACGTAAACTTGCCAAGATACTACAACAGCAAAATATGCTGGTGTTGGTTGCACCGTCCTGTAAAGGTTATGCAACTAACTTAACTTCCGAGGACACAAAATGTACACTGTTTACGGTAAAACATAATTCCTAGGAACAATACGTAGTTTTGTAACATGGCTGCTAGACGTGAAATGCAAGCGTGTCCACCGTTTCCTCACCCGCCTGCGACCCTCAACCTCCTTTCTGTAGCCCTGCCTCCCCGCCCAGATGCACCCCTCCCGCAGCCAGCACACGTCTCCGGGCGCACTTTCTCACGTTTGCCTCCCCATATGTTGCTTGGCTTGAGATGGCAGGGATGGTTGCGACTTCTTGACTCGGGCTGTCCTCGACTGCAGACAGGTTACAGTGACAGCTTACTGGGTCAAGGGACGAGAGAGAGAGAGAGAGAGAGAGAGAGAGAGAGAGAGAGAGAGAGAGAGAGAGAGAGAGAGAGAGAGCTGTTCTCAGTTGAAGAGATGCAGGGGATAGAAGGAGTGAAAGTAATGTCGGTAGAGAAGGAGTTAAAGTAATGCTTGGTAGAGAAGTCAAAGTAATGCCCTGTAGAAAAGTGAAAGTAATGTTTGGTAGAGGAGTGAAAGTAATATCTGGTAGAGGAGTGAAAGTAATGTCTGGTAGAGGAGTGAAAGTAATGTCTGGTAGAGGAGTGAATGTAATGTCTGAAAGAGGAGCGAAAGTAATGTCTGATAGAGAAGCGAAAGTAATGTCTGGTCGAGGAGTGAAAGTAATGTCCGGTAGAGAAGGAGTTAAAGTAATGTTTCATAGAGAAGTGAAAGCAATGTCCGATAGAGAAGTGAAAGTAATATCTGGTAGAGAAGTGAAAGTAATGTCTAGTAGAGGAGTGAAAGTAATGTTTGGTAGAGGCATGAAAGTAATATCTGGTAGAGAAGTGAAAGTAATGTATGATAGAGGACTGAAAGTAGTGTCTGGTAGAGGCTGAAAAAAAACAACACTATAAATCAGATATGGTGACTCTCATTGGTAATACATGCAGGAATCCACTTCAGGTGGCTCCTAAAGGGAAACATTTGTATTGTCAATGTTACCAAGGCAATGACCTGACCTTAGTGTAAGTCGGCGCGTTTCCTGCACAACTTGTGTTCTTTCTAATCGGCAGCGGTACAGTAACACAAACATCCACAAGACAATTACAGCTGTAAGGTTGCTGTAACGTAAGGTAGGAATATCAAGGCTTCATTTTAATATACAGACTTAAAAGGGTGTAAAGACAGGTGGATCTTCTTCGTTGCATCGCGTTCTACCCCATATGACTCGACCTCTTCCCACAGGGCGGCCTGCCGACATAGTCACACAAAGCACGAACTCCTTAGCTCCAACGACTATCCCTCAAGAGTCTGGGTTGCTCAGAGAAAATATCACTCTTGAACCGAATGGCAGAGTCCGATTCGAACCAGCAACCTTTTGGACATGAGGCTCAATCACATCACCGATGAGACATCTGGATTTTAATATACAGGGTGTATTTTTAATAACTGTGCAGTGTTTGAAAATATTGCCGATCCAGGTTTTGTATTTTCCTATTATGTTGTATGAACTTTACAGAGGGTGAATGCAAAACTTGGACCGGCAATATGTTTAAGTACTGCACAGGCATTAAAAATACACACTATACATCCGGTCACTACATCGTCCGTTTTTTTTTTTTTTTTTTTAAACTGAGGCCCATGAGAAAAGCAAAGAATGGTAACTTAATATGCATTCGGTAAGAAGGGGTGTTGGCGTGTAACTGGATGCCTCATCCAGTAGAAAACATTAGTTGCTAAGTCCAACCATTAGTGAGTAAACCTGCAAAGAGTTTGTTTGTCTTGAGTTGCTTGAGGGCATATGCTCTGTTAAGAGACGAAAGGCAACAGAAGAAGATGAAGACAAACAACAACAGCAATAATAACGGGACGTGGAGAAGAATTCATCCAGGAAATCAACATCTTCAAGTTCAGAACCGGCGAATGCAGACTCAGAGAACATCTACGCAATAACATGAAACTTGGACACTGTCGTTGCAACTGGAACATGTCCTCAAAAATGAGGTGCAGACGACACGAAACTGATAGTATGCGCGACCATGGTAACCTTAGACATGTTGTCATCTATTGACACTATGTGCTTGCTTATCTCCGAGTCCACGAAGATAAGAGTGCTGCCTAGAATAGTCTGGCTATCTCTCTTCTACAGTTCCCTGTTGATTTTTATTGTAGCCCTCATCACATCATCATTATCATCATCACCATGTGCCGCGCCAACAAGATTGGGCGGTCATGGCTGGCTTGCTCACACCATCACCGACGTCTTACGTCAGGCATATGTTCTTGTCACACTCATGCAAGGTCTCCAAGCCATCCATTTATTTGTCGCTCTGTCTTCCCCTTGCTCCTTATCCATTACATTTGTTTTGGTAATTGTGACTTTTCCTACCAAGCGAGGCCTTTCCTCTGTAGAACCAATATAAATTGTTTATCTGAGTCTGAAACCGTGGCAATTGTCAATCACACTGTACTAGGCTCGGCATCAGCGAAGAAGTAGTCGGTGATTGCATTCCTTTTTGGCAGTGACCACACTGGCAGGGCACCATAGCTATGGTCCCCGTAACGTTCAGAGAGTTTCTTCTTCTTCTTCTTCTTCTTCTTCTTCTTCTTCTTCTTCTTCTTCTTCTTCTTCTTCTTCTTCTTCTTCTTCTTCTTCTTCTTCATCTTCTTCTTCTTCTTCTTCTTCTTCTTCTTCTTCTTCTTCTTCTTCTTCTTCTTCGGCCCATTAATGTGACCAGTGTTTACTGTAAACTGTGCTTGCTTGCATTCAGGATATCCCTAAATTAATTAGCAATAAACATATCCTGTAACGCGATGACAGGTCTCGTTTGTAGAATAATTACCGTAGACAGGGGAAAAGGCAGAGACAATAGGGCAAGCGACCGCATCGCGTCTTGATTACCAAAACAAAATGCGGACGCTGGAAAATCTGACGCGACCAGATCTGTTACAGGGGTTGTCCCATCTGTTACACTCTGGGCCCTGATTCAGCCTCTTCGCTGCGAAAAGCCACGTTAGATGGGATACATTCCGGATAGAATGTAGACTGAGTTACAGATGTCAAGAGACCACTGGAGGCAGTAGATTTTGTAAGTTCGTTTGGGATAGTTGTCGTCGTGAACTTACGTTTTGTCAAGATGATGGATTTTCGTTTGTTCATCATCATCATTAGGAGGTAGGGTAATTTAGGGGTCACGAGTTCGACTCTGTCTCAAACATATTGATGATTTCCGGTATATGAATTGTTGCAAACCGAGAGAGGGGTTGTATGCTCTGCATTGCTCATGGGGAAGTGGATTGTACGCATCGCCTGCTCCAACAATGTCGAAAACTCGAAGGGCCCATGCGCACGTTGGGAATGACCTCAGCTGTTGGAAATCCAACTGTTCTGGACCACGTGCACCACTGCTTGGGATGGATTTCACACATGAGAAAGTCCGCCCGCCGGGGTGAATGTCTGAGGTTGAACATTATTGAATAACCTATCACACAACACTAGCAAACAGAAGAAATGATTAAGTGTCATGGGATGGTTAATCGCCTTAAGCTATTTTCCGTATCTGACATGGGCTTATATCTCGCCGAAATGTTGTCATTGCGTTATAATACACGTCTGCTACCATATTAGCAAGTTTTAAGTCGTAAATGTGACATACCCCTATTTCCCATTGCCCGTCTTTCATTTTTGGTTTGTCCAAACCTAATTTTTGTTCACGACGCTTGACGGCAGAAGTGGAAGCTGATGATGATGATGATGGTGATGATGATGATGATGATGATGACGACGACAGAATCTGCTAAAGCTGAATTTTGAGAACATGCACATGTCCCCTGGTAATGTAGGATTGTGTGTCCTGGACCATATGTCCCTTACTAAAGAAGAAAACCGGGTCTTCTGGTCCTTAATTGTTACATACACATTCTTAGAATGCCGTGAACCAAGAAGAAGAAACATTCTGACACGCGACGAAATAAGAAGTAAAGAAAAGACCATGCAATTTATTGCCTGGCATATTTGGCTTCATCTCGAAACATAACTGACATAAAAAGTTAGTTACATATCCTTTACCGGACGTCGCAGGCAACCTTAGCAGTTTATAGCTTATGATTTATTGGCAAGTTGCAGTTCAAATAGTTTGCCATTGCTTTCTAACATAAAGCAAACAAATAAATCCGTTTATATGAAACTAGCTGACCCTGCCCGGCTTCGCCCAGACCCTGGTGGGGAGCATCTCATTTAATTCATATAAGTAGTCATATAAGTTCTTGTTCCCGTTACCGACTGACTGACTGTCTGTCTGTCTGTCTGTCTGTCTGTCTGTCTGACCCGGCCCGGCATTGCCCAGCTCCTGGTGTGAAGCATCTCATTTAATTTATATAAGTAGTCATATAAGTTCCTGTTCCCGACTGTCTATCTGTCTGTCTGTCTATCTGTCTGCCTGACCCTGTCCGGCTTCATTAAATTCATACAACAAAAAAAGTAACTTAAAAGAACGTTCTTCCACACACCATCCATTATTTTTAATGAAAACTCTTTCTAATCACCTGCATGACTACAGTAACTTCTTAAGCAAAAAAAGATGAGTTACAATGTTATGCATTGTGCATTATTTTTATGAAAACTTTGAAAATGCTTTACAGATTGTATCATTATTTATTATAACTCATATGCCGGTACATAACTATGGACGAAGAGTTTATAAATCTTTGAAAACGATGCCACAATATGACTATAAGTTATACAGAAAAGTTATGCCCCTTGAAATAACTTTTACAGAGTTAGGTCCCCTGAAATATATGAAATTATGATGAAAAATGAAATAATACTGAGTAAGCAGGCGATTTCACACTAACAAAATATCACAGTTGGCAGCTCTGGGATGAAAGGAAGGTGTGTAGAAAATTTCATCTCAATCGGATGGGCCGTTCGCGAACGTATAAAGGACATACGGACATACAGACAGACATACAGACAGACAGACGGACGGAGATCCTAATTTATATATAAGATATTCTCTCTCTCTCTCTCTCTCTCTCTCTCTCTCTCTCTCTCTCTGTGGGGATGTGTGTGTGTGTATGGGTGGTGAGATGTGTAGTTAAGGGATGTGTGATTGTGGATTGGAGATCGGGGGGAGGGTGGTTGGCGAGTGGGTGGGTGGGGGAGATTGTGTGGGTGGGGGATGTGTGGGTGGGTGCGGGTTTTGTGTGTGGGTAGGTGCGGGATATGTGTGTTGGCGGAAATATGTGTGTGTGGGTGTTGGATATTGGTTGGGGGATGTGTGTTTGGCTGAGTGGTTGGGGTGTATGGGTGGGTGGTGGAGAATATGTGGGTGGGTGAGTGTTGGTAGGTTATGGGATGGGTTGAGGATGTGTGCGTGTGGGTGAAGAGATGTGTGAAGGTGGGGGGGGGGATGTGTAGGTGGCTGATGGATGGGTGGATGCATGCATGTGTGCCTATGTTTGTTTGTGGGTGGGTGGGGGATGTGTGTGGAGGGATGTGTGGTGGGTGGGAGATGTTTGTGTGTGGGTGGGGAGATGGTGTATGTGGGATGTGTGGGTTGCGGGATGGGAGGATGGATGGCGGTATGTATGTGCCTGTGGGTATGTGTGTGGTTGGGTGGTGGATGTGTGTGTGTGGGGGACACGCGGATGGATAGGGGATGGGTGGGTGGGGGATTTGTCTCATAACATGGAAACATGCATTGTTTATGTTTACAACATTCATTTGACAATGTTTTGTTTTCCCTATGTGAATGCACTATGCACTGATGAACGAAAGATGAGTGATTGGAAGGGCCTGCGTGCCCAATTTGTTACCCTTTGAAAATAAAGTTCGTTAGTTCGTTCTCTCTCTCTCTCTCTCTCTCTCTCTCTCTCTCTCTCTCTCTCTATCTTCTCTCTCCCCCTCTCTCTCTCTCTTTCTCTCTCTTCTCTCTCTCTCTCTCTCTCTCTCTCTCTCTCTTCTCGCTCCCTCTCTCTCTTAAGTGGTCTTTACCTGGAAGTCTAGGTCAATGGTTTGGGGGTGGGGGGGGGGTGGGTGGGTGGGGGGGGAATCATCACATTGAAACGGATCTGAATACACGACCATTGAGCAGAAGGCAAGCTGACTAACCACTTGCTCTATCGCAACTCCCATGTCCTAGTGTAATGCATTGAGAAGTTAATTCACAACCAGCGCCATTTTAATATTAGGCAATCAAGCCGCAATAGGCAACGCAGGACCTACTTGCCACCGTGAAGTGGGCAGCGTGATAATTAGGCTCCCTAAGTTTTCTGTACAGTGTCACCCATATTTCCTTGAGTTGTGCCCATTGGCCAGCTTCGTGTGGCCCAGGAGATGGTGACCGCGCTTGACCTCGGCTTGTCATCGGCGTAGGAGCCTCGTTTGTTCGTGAGTTTCTCTTTTTAATGATGCTTGTGGAGGTTAAGTGGGTGTTTTAGTAGAGGGAATGGGGGAGTATTGCGAGTTGAGAAAGTGAAGTGACGTTTAGAAGAGTAAAATAAGAGGGGATGATGGGGGGTTATGTGTAGGAGAAGTGAGAGAGGGGACCATGGGGTCATGTTTATGAGAAGTGAGAGAGGAGGCGAGGTGTGTAGACGAAATGAGAGAGGTGGCGATGAGATATGTAGACTAATTGTGAGGTGATGAGGTATTCAGAAAAAAACGAGAAGTTTAGATGGGATGAGGAAAGTGACGTCGAGATCTTTACGTGAAATGGGGGAGGTGGTGACAATATGATTAGACGAAATGAGAGCTGACGAGATGTTAAGAAGAAATAAAGATGACCATGAGATGTTTAGACAAAATGAGAGGTGCTACATGTTTAGAGAATATTACACGCAACTATAAGAAAGACACAAATAGTATTCCTTGTTCCTCTTCATATAAAGTGAAGAAGGACATTGGAGAACATCGTGAGAACTGGATGAATCAGCCGTAGAAGAAGCAAAGACAAACAGAGAGAAATAATCCCAGATTAATTCAGACAGCCTCATGCAGCAATGCCACAAGAATTGATCCTAAACACCATCAACCGTGATCCGTGGAGAGACAAGAACTCCCACACCATTTAACCACGCACGTGATGTTGATGGCGAAATGTGTCTGGGTATTGTTTCTGTATTTGACCTCACCATCATGTGTGTTGGTTGCTTGTCCTTTACAGTACGCCGCCGTCAACGCCAGCATTTTTTGCCATGGCTTTCTGAACGACCAAGGGAGTCTACGTGGCTAAGTGGTTACACCGCCAGCCTCGCGCTTCTATGGTTGTAGATTCGATTCCTGCCTCTACGTCGATCGGTTCACGGGAGCGAATTTCTCGGAGACTCCCGGGGGGGGGGGGGTCATCGCTGGGGCTACGGAGTTCGTGCTGTGTGCAACGCATTCTTGCAAGCTGCCCTGAGGAAAGAGACCGAGCCATGTAGAATAAACCCCGGCGCAATGAAGTCAATGCTCGGACCTTTTAAAACCCGTTTTTAAACTGAACGACCAACGCCCATACTATCAAAATCAACGCAAGGCGGCGTGCCTCCAAATCGTCCCAAGCTGATTTCGAACCCCCGACTAGGTGTACCGGAGAATTGTAAAGCGCGTTTACTGTCCTCTAAGCCACAGCGCCGGAGATCTCCATGTGTAGAAAACACAAATCCTTGCCACAAATCCAGGGGGAAAAATCACAGGTCCAGGCCACCAGTGTGACGTCACGGCTGAGAGACCGTTGTGTTTGATGTTCGTTGTTTTGTTTAGGGTGCTGACCAGATAGAACCACCGGCTGACGTTTGATCAACACCGACGCTGCAATCGTCGGGATTAAAATCCATCCCCGGAGTGCCTGAAAAGAGCCAATTGACTTCTGGTCGCCTGTTTCCTTCTCATTATGTCCCGGTGTGTGTTGTGTTTGGGTTTGGTCATGTAACCGTGGCCTAGGGGGCTGCTAGGTTAACTAGTTCCCACACTGGAACTGGAATATCTCTCTAGTGACGTCCTTTACGAACAAACGCACGCGCCAGAACACAGGCGCGTTCTGGAAAGTTGACTTATTTCGTGTTACTTTAGTAGTAAAGGGAGGCGAAGTGGCGCAGTGGGCAGTACGCCTGCTTGCCGGCCATGTGGTCATTTGTTTGAATGCCCTTTCCGGGCGTTGCATTTTTATTTTTACTGCAGTGGACTCTTCTTCTTCTTCTTCTTCTTCTTCTTCTTCTTCTTCTTCTTCTTCTTCTTCTTCTTCTTCTTCTTCTTCTTCTTCTTCTTCTTCTTCTTCTTCTTCTTCTTCTCATTTTTCTTCTTCTTTTTTTCCTCCTCCCTTCCTGTTCCTCCTCAGCAATGGTCCTCGCTATCTTTTACAAAGCTCTCCTGTCCTAAGACATCTCGTGTTCTTCCATCTGTGTATTTTCCATATTACCAATCGTCTGAATGATGTTTTTTTTTTTTTCTTGAGAAGACTTGTCCAACATTTGGGTGGCGTTTACCACTACAGGATGAGGCTGCCAGCCCCTGGCCAACCCCGCTTATGCGCGTCTTATGACACGCTTGCAAGTTTAGTGTCTGTTCTTTTTCTCCCTCGAGGCCCGCCCAATTCCAATTCCAAATTCTGGTACGAGTACCCCCTTTCAGCCTTCGAATTTTCGACTTAGCCCGTGTAAAACACGGACGATATTTATACTTCACCGTACTAAAAAAAAAAAGGCGCGCTAGTGTAGTGGCTAAGCCGTCGCCTACCGATCCGGTGGCCATGAGTGCGTTCTGGGCGGATTAGAATTTTAAAATTGACCTGGCTCCCAGATCGATCCAGCCTAAAACCGTTACCAGAAAATGTCCTGGAAAGAACCACATCAACCAGCGTATGCCCATTGGTCTATACAAATACAAGTCTAGCGAATTATGCCCGATGCGCCTTGCGACTTGTAAAAGTACCCGTTTTACGTTTTGTATACAAATTAACCAAACAAACAACTATACTGTTATAGTTGATCATATTATTGTTTGCGCTCGCTTGATTAGAACTCAAACGTAGTCCATACACACTACTCCTAGTAGTGTTTTTGTTTTAATTCGACAGGACATCGCTATCATCACCAGCAATTTTCTGCTGTTGTTTATATCTTGGCAAGTTTGCGTTCAATTGTTTGCCATTGCTTCCTGAACGACCGGCTCCCATACCAATTCGTTGAAACCCAGCGCAACGCAGCCTGCTGCCAAATTGCGCGCAGATGTCTTTTAAACGCTGGTAAGCGGCATTACGAATCGCGTCCGCGACGCCATCGCCACGGAGAACATTACATTACGTTAAGTAAAAGACCCCAGTATGTATAACAATGACATCAACACGGTAAAAATATGAACATGAAATCAGATCTTGTCCCCACGGAGAAAGGACGCGGCGGACTTGGCGACGACAGAAATGGTTTTCAAGCTCTCCCAGGAATTCAGAACACAAAGAATTCTCTGTTTAATTTTCGCCTGTTTGTCATTGGCCGGTCAAATTTTCCTAGAGATTCTCCAGATTGGGGATCTTCGTCAGATTTCTCGTTGGTTTGTTTGTTTATGGGAAAGAGCATATTCCCTGTGTGACTTTAACAGATCTCAGGCTTCTGTCGTACAGTCGGAGCGATCGCGCGGGGTGTAAAACTCACATACACAAACATAGGGACAACATTTTTGACATTGTTCTAGGATTCCATATGAGGTTCGAAAATAGGGATTTTTTAAATGGCGCAGCCCCGCTTCGTCGTACAGTTAAAGCTAATTACAGATATTGCCGAAGGATGTGAAGCAATGTTTTATAATGTATGGGTGTGAAACGTGAACCATGAGCAGACAAGCTGAATAACATCTAATGGCAGTGAAATTATGCTTCTTTTACCAAGTATTTCTCCTTACCTTCTCTCGGAGAACTCAATGCAGAATGTCAGACGGGCCTGCGTGCCCAATTCTTAACCCTTTGATAATAAAGAGTTTCGTTCGTTCGTTCGTTCGTTCATTCGTTCGTTCTTACCAAGTATTTCTCTTTACCATCTCTCACACAACCCTCTAGATTGCTTCTCTTACCAAGTATGTCCCCATACCATCTCTCGCAGAACCACCTTGATTCCGTGGACCGACAGTTTGGGAAGCTCTAAGGTCAGAATGTGGGAGAGTTAACAAACAATTGCAGTTTTTACCGAGGTCTGCCGCCGTGAGCTTTCTGTTTGTGATGTTCTTCACACGCAAGCAACACACTCCCCGGTCAACTGTGTGGACTCCCAGTTGTGTGTCTCCCCCAGCACCAGTGGCGCGATCTTCGTTTGCATAGATTTTACGTATTCCCGACGTCTGCGGATTCCTGGGAGCTGCGACTGCTTGAGAATTAACGAAAGTCCCCCGCGCTTTTTGCTAATCGGCATGCTTGTGTGTTTTCTTGATGTCCTCCTGGGTCGGATTCAAAGACCTGGGAGAAAGTGGCCAATATCTCTTAGAATACCTCACGTCGCTTTGAGGAAGCTTACTAAGTCTTCCTCTTCTCATCCATCATTTACCCCAGTGAGGTGTTGGAGGAGATGTACAGATCTTGTATGCGATATTTCTATTGTTCTTTGTAAGTTGGTATTGATTTCGCTAAGATTGTTCTTGATACCACCACTCCATCTTTAAATCGGTCTTCCTCTAGCTCTGTATCCATCATATTTCTTCAGTGTGGCTCTTTGTGGCATTTGGTATCAAGGCATTTTTGTGAGGTGGTCAAACAATTTGCCAAGTTGTTCTTTAATGAAGTGCATGACTGGTTTCAAACCTAGTCTTCCTCTGATTTCCTCATTCCTAATTCTATCTGCCACAGTTACCCCGGCAGCTCTTCTAAGGTATCTCGTCTCTTTTGTTATGATTTTGTGCTCATGTTTGTTTGCTAAGTAATGTCAATGACCCTTTGTATACGACTTGAGGCGTGTTGGGTAAATGGCGCTAGCCCCATTCTTTTAAAGGTCAATAGGCCACCGAGTGGTGATGTGACTGATATCATCATCCTTTAATTCTGACGAATAATGCACACGCAAGGGAGCCGCGGGAGTACAGTAGCCAGCACACTAACCTACCGCTCGGTGCTCATGGGTTTGAATTCGCTTATAGGCGAAATTTTACAATTGACCTCATTCCTCCAGGTCGACCCAGCCTAAATTAGGCACCACAAATTGCCATGGGGGGGGGGGGGGATGAAGGCGACCGATGTTATATATACTACATCACTCATACAGGGCCGATTGGTATTCGATGCTGATGTGGGTGATAGTACCAGGATGCCCAAGTAGCCACATGGCGTGTATAAGATTCCTGTCATCATCATCATCAACATCATGTGCCTTGCCAACTCGGTAGGCGATCATATCTTTCCACAGATCTCAGTCCGTGATGCTCTGGATCAACTCTGCTGATGATATTCCTCCAAGCCACTACCTCAGAGCACCCAGCATCATGTCTCTGCCTCTCTTCCCCTCGATCTTTCCAGCTGTCACGATGTTCTTCGATGTCTCTCTTCTCATCATATGACCAAAGAATGCTGTTTGTTCTCTTTCTGACAGCTGTATATAATGTTCTAGTTTCATTAGCCTCTTCCAGGCAATTACTGTATATAATGTTCTAGTTTCATTAGCCTCTTCCAGGCAGTCGGTGTTGGTTACTCCGACAGTCCAAGTATTCGCAAGATTCATCTGAGGAACCACACCTCGGTTGCTTTCAAGCGTTTCCTAATTTCTATGGTCCTCTACTTTGCGTAATTATCTAGAATTAATCATCTTTTGCCGGTCTCCGTGGCCAAAGGCTTGCGAACGCGGTTCGTGAGCCGCTTACCAGGCGTTCGAAACGCAGCCGCGACCGATTTGTGCAGCAGACCGTGTCGCGTTGTGTTGTAACGTGTTGGTATGGGAGCCGGTTGTTCAGAAAGGAGTGGCAAACTACTGAACGTAAAAACTTACCTAGTACATCAACAGCAACTGAAAATGCTGGTGTTGGCTGCAACGTCCTGCAAGGGATATGCAACATTTAAAAAAAAATCATCTTTTCTGTATTGTAAAATGACGTACCCGATGCTCCGTGCAGCCGATATCAGTTAGTCGGGACACAATGACGCAACGTGCAGCGTTTGAGCAGTTTCTCACGGAGAGTTGTGGCAATGGATCGTCTGCATATTTCCACGACCTTCAGGCATCTTCTACGACCTTCTGGCACCTTCCACGACCTGCTGGCACATTCCACGACCTATATAGTGCAGAGTTAACAAGTTTATGAAAACTGGTAAACGGAACATGTGTCATCTCTTTCCTCGACTTCCCGTCAATCCGAACCAGCCAGACACTGAAGTGTGCACACATAGTGCATTCATTAAAGAGTGCTATCGTATTGATAACTAAAGATGTCAGATCACTCGTCTAGCTAGAAGCAAACGACAAATTACATTTGTGGAGCATAACACAGGATGAAATAGTGACATAATCATTAGGCGGCATATAAACAGAAGTGATGAAATGGTGAGATAAACATCATGGAGCATTTCAACGGTGTGGGTGAAATATTGCGATAATCATTAGGCGGCATATAAACAGAAAAGATGAAATAATGAGATAACTATTGTGGGAAATAATCATTGCGCTGCATATAAACAGGAGTGATGAAGACACAACCATTTTGAGGCATATCAGCAGTAGGAGTGACATAGTGAGAAAACCATTGTGGGGCGTATAAACAGAGGAGGTGAACTGGTGAGATAACCAATATGGTGAATGTCAACAGCAAATGTTAAACAGCGCAAAATGTTAATAATCATGTGGCATATAAACAGAAGAGGTGAAATTGTGAGATAACCATTGTGGGACATATAAACAGAGGAGGTGAAATAATTAGATAACCATTATGGGATATACCGCCAGCTGAAGTGAAATAGTGAGAAAACCATTATGTGGCATGTAAACAGAAATGATGAAGTAATGAGATAATCATTAGGTGCAAAGAAACATAAGAGGTGAAATAGTTAGGTAACCATTGTGGGGCATACCATACCGACATATGAAGTGTAATAGTGAGAAAACCAGTATGTGGCATATAAACAGAAGAGATTAAATAGTTAGATAACCATTGTGTTGCGCAAAATACCTGCATATGAAGTGTAATAGTGAGAAAAACATTATGCGGCATATAAACAGAAGAGATTAAATAGTTAGATAACGATTGTGGGGCATACCATACCTACATATGATGTATAATAGAGAAAACCTGTATGCAGCATATAAACAGAAGAAGTAAAATATTTGCATAACCAGTATGTGGCATACTAACAGGTGAAGTGAAATACTTAGAAAATCACTATGGGACACATAAACAGAAGAGGTGAAGTAGTGAGATAAGATTGTGGGGCATACCGACGAATGAAGTGAAATAGTTAGATAACCAGTGTGGGGCATACCAACAGATGAAGTTAAATACTGAGAAAACCATTGTGGGGACACATAAACAGAAGATGTGAAATAGGTGAACTAACTTTTCTGGCAATCTGAAAAATGATCGATGATTCACACTAATACGGTATGTTAGAAAAGTAATGAGCGTGCACAATAAATGTACATAAAAGCTTTTCCGTGAAAACATCTGTGTCTAAGATATATCATTCTACCGTGTCGACTGCCTACCACTTTTAGAGAAGGCCGCGACTTACATTAGCTGTGACGGTTACAACAAGCGTTCTCCATTACTGAGGATTACAAACAGATATAGTTTAAACCACGAGGATTAAAACGTGGATTAGAACCCTAGCAACGTGTACACATATTCTTGTTTGCGGAAAGTGTTTATTTATGTATATAACGTTCTTTTAAAATGTGTTCCCTTTGTGAATTTACACACGGAAGTCGTACACAGTTGGTATCCGTGCACCAAACCAAACTGCATTGATCAATCCTAGTGTAATTGCCAAGCATCTTACGTTATGTAGAACGGAAGGACAATTATCAAATCGAGTAACCGAACACATACCTGTAAGGGTGGTAAAGAGAGTTAATCGGTCTTCATGAAACTTTATACGGTTGACAGTATTTGCGATCTCTCAACGTCTGTTAACTTGCGACCATAAAGTTAACAAAGATAAGGCGTTTCGTATACTTTATTCGACGAAAAATAAACGATTAATCAAATACATCAAGGCCATAACAATTAACATCTAAATCCGGGGTTGTATAAGACCGAAAGATTTCACAGTAACTCTGTGGTCACCGTGGGAATAACAATTAACATTGCTTCACATTCGAACAGTATCATAGACCACGGTGTTACGCATTTCAGCTAAAATATGATTCATCTATTTACTTTATTTGATATAAAACTCTGCAGGATGCACCTGACGAGATGAAGCGAAATATGCCAGACAATAAATCACGCGTCCTAGTGTTTGTGGTTTATGAGTTTATATGAACGGTGACTTACTGGAGGTCTGTTTCAAGATGTTTAACACACTCCCGCCATTTTTACTTGCAGGCTTCCGGGGTCGCAACTGCGAGACCAACATCGATGACTGCGTCAACAGTAGATGCCACAATGGATCCACTTGCGTGGACAAGGTCAACGATTACGAGTGCATCTGTCCTGATTCTTATAGAGGTATGTATGTTTGTCCGTTGTGTCTTGTTGTTGTGGACATGTGTGTCAATAAGTCCGCTTGGATGGATAGTGGTGATGGTGGTTACGGTTGTTATTCTTGCTGTTGTTGTGGTTATTATAGTGGTGACATTAAACGTTGTGAAAGACAGCACAAGATGATTGTGATATTGATAGGTTGGAATCACTGGATTAAAGGTTCTTCTTCTTCGTCTTCTTCGTCGTCTTCTTCTTCTTCTTCTTCTTCTTCTTCTTCTTCTTCTTCTTCTTCTTCTTCTTCTTCTTCTTCTTCTTCTTCTTCTTCTTCTTCTTCTTCTTCTTCTTCTGCTTCTACGCATCCTTCTCCTTCTCTTCCTTCTCCTCTTCGTCTTCTTCTCCTTCGGATTCATTGTCTAGTGTAGACAACGGCCATCATGACTCTCAATCTTTTCTTTCTCTCAATCACGACGTTTCCATGAAGTTAGTATTGCTGGTATTATTATTTGTGCCCAGCTTGTGAAGCCTTCCACATTCGCCTTTCATGCCTAATTGGTCTCAAATTGTATCCTGTTCATGTATTCGGTAACTGTGTTCAAGTTTTACCACATTTTACTGTTGTAGGCAAATATTGCGATGAAGACATCGACGAGTGTGCCCTGACGCCCAATCTATGTCTGAATGGCGGGACATGCATGAACAACGTGGGCTCTTACTTCTGCGTGTGTGTGAATGGATGGGCTGGCAAGCATTGTGCTCTGAATGAAGACGACTGCCAGAACATGCCATGCTACAACGGCGGAACCTGTCACGATAGAGTCGGCTACTTTGAGTGCGAATGCCCTGTTGGAAAAACTGGTAAGTCTGACTTTCATCATCTAGTGCCATGCCGATAAGCGTGAGTGGGCATGTTTCTGTGTTCTTGTCTCGACCATGCCACGTGGGCAGACTATCTAGTTATTTACTCCTCTGTTACTTCCTCTTATTCTTTTCCTCTCAATTTTGCCAGTTGTCACCTAGTTCTCTGGTTTATTTCTTTTCATAACGTGCCCACACAAATTTGACTGTCTTCTTTTAATTTACCTAATCAGTTTATGGTTTTCATTTGCTTTTTTTAGAACTCTATTCATTGATTTCTCTAGTCTGACTTTGGTTCACTTATAAAACAATGTTTTCACGTTGTTAATATAAATAATGGCGTGTTAGATGATAGGGAACTGCTCGTTTAAAGAACGCTGTCAGACGAGAGTTCGGCGCCTGATTATCATCTCAATTAATGAAAGAAAGACTGGCCACCTACATCCAGGCCTATACAAATATGCACAACACAGATGTGATGGCATATCACAATACAGATGTCATGGCATATCACAACACAAATGTCATGGCATATCACAACACAAATGTCATGGCATATCACAACACAAATGTCATGGCATATCACAACACAAATGTCATGGCATATCACAACACAGACTCACAGCAGAAAACGGCTTCACAACAAATACAGACATTTCAATCATGAAGTTATGAATTGATCCATACTAGCGGAGATCACAATTTGTGAAGAAGCATGATCGCCCACGCCATCCGGCAAGACACTGGATGATGATGATTATCTAGGCAGTTTTACATTCAGTAGTCTGCTATTGCACTCTGAAAGGTGGACGCTCATACCATTGTGACATTCAGTGCAGAACGGTCTGCTTTCAAATGGCCTGCGACTGCCTTTGAACCTGGTCTGTTGGGATTGTGAATGTTGAGTTGATTTGAGCTAAGAATCAACATCACTGCACACAGGACATTTCCATATGTGCTCCAACCCCTCGTTCAACAGCCAGCAAAGAGTCATACTACTAATCATTCCCACTGCTATCTGATTGAAAGTTCTCCAGGTCTCAGTTTTGAGATTCGTCCAGAACCCCTGCTGATCCCCTGCAATATCATTCTTTCCATATGCTGGTTCTCTCTGTTTCCCCACCTTCTCCACCTGGTTCCACAGGTGCTCTACCACCTCCCCCTTGTCCATAGGTAATCTACAACCAAGAGGTACATTTCCTGCCAGCCTATCAGCCTGTTCATTCCCCCACACTCCCGCATGGCCAGGGCAAAAAATCTTACAATTCTCACAATCAGTGACCTCTGAAGCGAGGATAACCATTCTACATGAAACGTTCCTTTCTCCACCTTACTAAGCATGCTCCTTGAGTCCATAATGATTGTAAAACTGTTCACTACCCCAATGCCACATACACAGACAAACAATATATTGCACAATTTATTGCCTGCCATAGTTTGCTGTATCTGTCTCGTCACATACATACCACAGAACCAGTTCAACATATATTTTTGTTTAATGCAGCATGTCCTTTGCAAGACATTGTATTCAACCCTGGGTTGATTTTCTATTTTTCTTTTTTTTATGTCAGTAGTTGGCCATTGCTTTCTGAATGAGAAGTAACACTTATGTCCATCTATATTAAAACACCCTAATACGAATCCTTTTAACTGTCAAGTTCCACTTTTATTGCTTTAGGTTTTAAGATATCATCATGTCCTTTTGTTTACATAATTGCGGTTTATTATCTCGTATAGCAGACAACTCTGAAAATTTCACAAACTTGCGGTTGTGTGTAGCGAAAATCACATTGAAGACCTCTGCATATGTCATATGATATATAACTTTGCAGCGTGCGACTGACAAGACACAGCAAAATATGTCAGGCAGTAAATTGTGCAACCTAATTTTTGTGGCTTCTGCATTTGAATTTCATATTTTCATTTCTTCTCTTGATAACAGATTCTTGTTATTCTTGAATATATATCCATATTTTAATTTCTTCTCTTGATACCAGATTCTTGTTATTCTTGAATATATATCCATATTTTAACTTTTTCTCTTGATCCCAGATTCTTGTTATTCTTGAATATATATCCATATTTTAATTTCTTCTCTTGATACCAGATTCTTGTTATTCTTGAATATATATCCATATTTTAATTTCTTCTCTTGATACAAGATTCTTGTTATTCTAGAATATATATCCATATTTGGAAACCTTCAGTTGTACGCAAGAATATGTGAACTTCCAACACTTCACAACTCAGTGGCAGTTATGTGAGGTAACATGACCGAATGGGAAAGAGCGCTCATTCTTAAACATCTGGTGTGCTGATACTGAGGTAGCGGGTTCAACCCCTAGGCCAGTCAGTTGGACTAAAATGTTGACTTCTCATCCTTGACTTGGGGTCATAAATTACAAGTATCTTGGTGTATGGATAACACTTGAGTTCAAAGTGGAAATAAAAAGTTAGTTACATATCCTTTACAAGATGTTGCATTCAACCTCAGCATTGTTTGACTGTTTGTGATTTCTTGCCAAGTTTACATTCATTAGTTTACCATTGCTTTGTAAACGACCGGCAGTCATACCATTACATGAAAACCAATGCAAGGTAGTATGCTGCCAAATCGCCCGCAGCTGTGTTTCAAGCCCAGTATGCGGGATTATGAATTGCGCCCGTGACCCCTTCGCCACACAACCAGTTTAAAGCAAGCCAACGTTAAAATAAAAATGGCAGTTGTCAGCCACTGAATTCACATTTACAAGCACACACCCATGAACCCAACAGCAGTCAGTGCTAACATCCACTGTTGAATCTCCATATACAATAACTTCGTGGATGTGAATCGGGGTCTCGTCTTCAGCATTGAGGAATTCTTCTTCTTCTTCGTTCATCCGGAGTTTTTTTTCGGATGTGATTGCGTTGTGCCTGTTTACAGCAGAGTTGCGTTCTTGCGCCGTTAGGCCGACACATCCGACTTCTGCGGGCATTTGTTGACCGGGTTAACCTTCCCGGGGATTGAGGAATTCTATAACATTAAGCTGCTTTAACCAAATTTTGGTGGCCATGTTTAAACCATTACTGTTGCGCAACCTGTGACTGAAACAGGTTGGTAATGATAAACAGTGCAGAAGAGTGTTTAGGGAATCCCGCTAAATTAATAAATTGCACACTGATAAAGTATTTACATAGATTAAAAAAATAGGAGGCATTACTTATTGGCCGTAGTCCCTTGTAGGACTTGCAAGAAGAATAATTGACCCTTGCTGCATGTGTGATTTCCACAGGCTTGAGGTGCCATCTGGAGGACGCTTGCCAGAGCAACCCATGTTTTGCTGGAGCCAGCTGTGAGACCTCTCCCATAGACGGGGACCCCATCTGCATGTGTATGAAGGGCTGGAGAGGACAGGACTGCTCTCTTGACGTCAATGAGTGCCAGGAGAGTAAGTCAGATTGTTTGTATGTTGTTGTTGTTGGTGGTATTCTTGTTTTTGGTGGTGTTCTTGTATTTGGTGGTGGTGGTATTCCTATTACTAGCTGTTGTCTTGTTTTATATGTTGTTGGTGTTGGTGGTGTTCCTATTGCTAGCTGTTGTCTTGTTTTATATGTTATTGGTGTTGGTGGTGTTCCTATTGCTAGCTGTTGTTTTGTTTGTATTATATGTTGTTGTTGGTTGTGGTGTTCATATTGCTAGCTGTTGTTTTGTTTGTATTATATGTTGTTGTTGGTTGTGGTGTTCATATTGCTGGCTGTTGTTTTTGTTTCTTTCATATTTTGTTGTTGTTGTTGTTGGTGTTCTTATTGCTGGCTATTGTTTTTGAATGTTGTTATTGTTGTTGTTCCTATTGCTTGCTGTTGTTTTGTATATTGTTGGTTTTATTGTTCCTATAGCTAGCAGTTTCTTTATCACATCTTGGCAACATAGTGACAATTGAGGGTACTAATTGCTTTCTGGTAGCGCCAAATGTTTGGCGGCCCTCACCAAACTCAACAGTGTGCCAATGGCTTCGAGCAGAGGAGCGCAGTTGGAAGAGTACAAGCCTTTAGTGCAGGAAATGCAACCTGAAGACTAAATGTCATGGCAGGGCAGACCAGACAAGACCGTAAAACCTTGGTCGGCACCTGGTTTAGGATTGAAGCTCCGACAGGCAGACAGTTGGAGTACTGCTTTGCTGATTTGATATGTTCTCCAGCTTTTCTTGTTCCAGACGTATAGGTGTTACCTTTCCTCTAGAGTAAACTAGACAAGCCTTGAGAAAGATCATGTTGCATGAGCAACACATGGTCTCTAAATTCAGCCAAGGCTTTGTGCTATGGAGAAGTATAACTCAGATTTACAAACTGTCGTCCCATCTAGACGGCAAGGTGCCAGTCATTTATCTCATGCCAGTTTATCAGAGAGCATCCTTACTCCCACTGTTGTTATCCTCAACATATCACATATTATAAGTAGTGCTTGTTTATTACGTTCATTGTCTTTGTGTATGTGAATTTACATGAAACTTTTTCCTGACCTGCAGCTGAAGATAGTCCTTGTGAACATGGAGGCACCTGTATCAACTCTGATGGCTCCTTCCATTGCCAGTGTCCTGTGGGTTTTACTGGGAACTTCTGTGAGAAGAACATTAATGAATGCATCAGCAATCCCTGTCAGAATGATGGCACGTGCCTGGACGAGACTGGGAAATACAGCTGCATCTGCATGCCAGGTGAGTACCATGCCCAGAACTGTATTGTTAAAGAGTCCTCCAATCTAGATCTTTTTTATCAATGCCAGTGTAAAAAATTACTGAATCTTTCCAAATCTAGATCTTCATATCAGTGTGGTGCAAGAAATTACTGAATCTGACCAGATCTTTGTGTCAATGCTAGTGCAAGAAATTATTGAATCTATCAAAATATAGATCTTTCTGTCAATGCCAGTGTAAGAAGTTGCTGAGCCTCTCCAAATCTAAATCTTTATGTCACTACCTGTGTCAGAAATTACTGAACATCTGGAAATCACAGCAAAATTCCGGCCCAAAAGGAAGAATTACAGTGTACATCAAAGAAAGAGGGCAGATTAACCTGTTCATTTTAAAATGCGAGCTTAAAGTCGGATGGATATCCTGGCAGAAAAGTGCAAATATTGCAGTTTCTCTATGAACTGATATGATTTTCTCAGAAGGCAGGAGAAAGCTTTGAAAAGGGTTGATTTTTTTCCTATATAAATAGAACTAAGTTATCTGGGATACCTGTCCTATATTGGTTGAGAAAATCTGCAGGAAGTTGCTTTGGACTAGTATTTGGCCTCACTATATCAGCTGCCTCACTCAGTCAAGCTGCTACATTCACAAAGTCAGGTCTGGATCTAGATGGACCTAGCCACTCCCTGAAATTTCAGCATCAATCATAAATCTAATGATATCATCACTATGAACATCAGAAATCATGCTGTATGGTATCAAGAAAACCACAAATATACAAAATACATAAAAGAATTGTGATCCTAGGAAAATAAACAGTGGAAGAAAAAAGAGTTTTGGTGCTCCCAAATAGTTATCCACAACGTAATTGGTTGTTCTCCGTCCAATCCGTCATTATATGGCGCTCAACATTTAGACTAGCAGGTACACAGTGTCGTCTTCTCTCATGCCTGTCCTCCATAGTCTACAGGTCGAGTAATACTTTGATTGATTTGGAATTTGACAACTGTGTTCTCCCTTCTCTTCTGTACATAATTAGTTTCTCTAGATCTCCTTCACTTACAAGAAAAAGGTCTCATACATTAAGGGTGTTAAAATCATTCCCCATTGCAATGAGTATTTGGTTATAAATAATTTAAGTACATTATGGTAACATCTCTTGTATAACCTTCAGGTGAATCCTTTTCTAATCAAAAGTTTCAAGGCAAGTATATTCCCTCCTCTTCACCATGTCTGTAATAAGCCTTTACCTCATTTATCATTATCCTCATTATCATTATCATCATCATCATTCAAGACACACAAAACTATGTGTTTGTAACTTGAGTTATATGTAATACAGAGTGATGTCATTCAGGACACAAAACCATATGATTGTAATATGAGTGATTTGAAATACAGAGTGGTGTCATGCTTAGGACACAAACCCATATGATTTTAAAATGAGTTGTATGGAATACAGGGTGGTGTCATGCGTCGGAGTGCACTAAATTATTAATTAGAGTATGGGTTATCATTAACATGTTCCCTTCTTATGTTCAGGGCATTATACATCAAAGTGCTTCCATCATGAGATTGATTGATTGTTCATATTCCCTCTCAGCATGTCCCTTCATCTCACTCATTCTCATCATTCCTCAGATATTATATTCATATGTGCATGTATGATGATTTCACTCATTCTCATAATTCATCAGACATTATATTCATATGTTCATGGATGATCATTTCACTCATTCTCATCATTCATCAGATATAATATTCATATGTGCATGGATGATAAATAAGCATACTGATGTGATTTTACAAATGATAAATTGGCAGGTTTGATATCAATGAAATCTCACTCATTCCACCATCATTCATTAGACATAATAATTATATGGATAATAATTAGGCATAATTATGAGATTCACAAATGATGATTCCTCATGTTTAATAATAATGAAATTACACATGAATCACCACATGCATGCTCTCATCAAATACATAGAATTATGTGATACACCAAATCCACATTCATTCATCATAAATCATAACCACACTTGCAGGGGTGATGATCATGCATTATTATGTGCGTCACAAATGATAAATCCACATGTTTAACAACAATGAAAATACATTTGACTCACCACATGGGTGCTTTCTCCCAACACACAAAATTATGATCCATATAGAAATCTATTTACATCTCATGTGCTCATGTACTTTTTTGTTACACATTACACTAATTTCTCTTACCAGTGTTGGCACATGTAAAATAGTTTCTTCTTATTGAACTAAGTATTCTTAGTTTCCTAAATCTTAAGTTAATCACAACGTCTAATCACTGCTGATTTAGTAACTCCTTAAGAAATAAATTGTACAACCTAGGTCTAATGCTTACAAATTAATTAAGTTGTTTAACTAGAAGAACCTTCCTCATGGTTTAACCTCGTATACCATTTATTTATGAACTATGACATCTGACTAAAGTACTTAGTCTCTCCTAATTAATTTCTTAAGGGCTAACCACCTGGTTACAACACATCCACTTACTGACTTCTTCTTGGGAAAGGATCACTTACTAGCTTAATATAAAATATAGCATTGTACTTACCTTCATGTTAATTGAATGGCTTCAAACACTTCGGTGACAGGTTTCAAAGTCTCACTTGGATTCGGCTTTCCAAATGCGATGTCTGCTTGGCTGATGCTTTCCTCATCTCAAGAATAAGTTATCTTGTTTTAGCTGATTTGGAAGATGTCATCACTCCTTCCGATTCTCCTGCCCCGTGCTTGTGTTTTGTGTGCACAGACCACTTTTCGCCTTGCATGCCATATTTATGTTTGTTCCATTCTGCTTACGTTGTGGCGTCGCAGCCAATCCAAAGTCTTCTTTCATCCATTCTTCGGCCCAATGTCGCTGTTGGTTGTGTTGTCGTAAAAATGGGGTTCTAGTGGAGGAAATATTAATCGCGCTGTTGACAGTTGTAAGGATTTATAAAGTCTGTTAATACTGCACTTTGGGCATTGAGTGGACGTCTGTTAATCTGTTATTACTTCACTTTGGGCATTGAGTGGAAGTCTGGTAATCTGTTAATACTTCACTTTGGGCATTGAGTGGAAGTCTGTTAATACTTCGCTTTGGGCATTGAGTGAAAGTCTGTTAATCTGTTATTACTTAACTTTGGGTTTTGAGTGGAAATCTGTTAATTTTTCACTTTGGGCATTGAGTGGACGTCTGTTAATCTGTTAATACTTCACTTTGGGCATTGAGTGGAAGTCTGTTAATCTGTTAATACTTCACTTTGGGCATTGAGTGGACGTCTGTTAATCTGTTAATACTTCACTTTGGACATTGAGTGGAAGTATGTTAATCTGTTAATATTTCACTTTGGGCATTGAGTGGAAGTCTGTTAATACTTCACTTTGGGCATTGAATGGAAGTCTGTTTATACTTCACTTTGGGCAGTGAGTTGAAGTCTGATAATGCTTACTCTGGGCAGGGAATTGATTTCCTTTACAATAGGAACACCTAATACATATAGAGGAAATATTATCAGCCTACTACTAACTTCCAAGTGGTGCTACAGTAGTGTAGTGGCTGGCATTTATCCCTGCAGGCCAGGGGTTTGTATATTCAAATCCCCATCCCTGTAGATCAGCATGGCCGAATGGATAAGAATGCGTGTTCTTAAACATCGGATGTGTGTTGCCGACGTACGGGGTTCAACCCCTACACCAGACGGTTGGGTTAAGATGTTGACCTATCGTCCTTGACTTGGGGACAGAAATTACAAGTACCTCTGAAATCGGAGTGGGTTCGCCTGATGGCGAAGGAGTCTGTTAATAGGGAAAGCTAATCCACACGCAAAATTCAGTCCAGCGCTACTAGAAGTAGTGTGTATGTACTTTGCTTGAGATCAAAAGCGAGCGACAACAAAACAACAACAACAAATACCCATCCAGACGGAGATGTTATTTAATTGATCCAGGCTCCCAGGCGGACAGTTAGAGCATTGCTTTGCTGATCCACCAGCTTCTGCAGCTTGTCTTTATAACAGACGTATTGGTGTTACCTTTTCTCTGGAGTAAACTAGGCAGGCGGAGAGAGGGATCATGCTGCATGGGTAACACATGGTCGCTAAATTCAGCCCAGGCGTTGTGCTGTATAGAGGTATAGCTCAATTTTACGAACTATCGTCCGTCCGTCAAGACGGCATGGTACCGGTCAGTCATATATATATATATATATCAGGTAAGAATGGTCTATCTAGACCAACAAGCAGTGGTTAGAATAGATGGTGAGACATCAGACTGGTTTGACATCAAGCAAGGAGTCCGTCAGGGATGTGTGCTGTCCCCCTATTTGTTTAACCTGTACGCCGAAAATATAATGAGAAATGTAAGAGATGATATAAATAGGGAGCTATATGATGCCCTAAATATCTGTGATCTTGACATACCAGAGATTCGGTATGCTGATGATTCAGTAATGCTATCCACAACACAGACTGGTATAGAAAACCCAATAGCCTCAACCCAACTGAATAGTGAAAATCACAACTTGAATCTTAACATTGCAAAAACAAAGATAATGCACACAGATAAAACCACTATGGAGAAACATATATGTTAATGAAGAAAAATTGGAGGTGGTAGAAAATTTTGAATATCTTGGGTCATTGACTACCAACAACGGTCACACAATGAAAGAAATTAAAAGACGACTATCAATTGCTCTTCAAAGACTAAAATAACTGAATAAATTATGGAATAGGACAGACAGAACTACAAAAATTAGATTTTTAAGAGCATGCATCTTTCCCATTGCAACATACGCCTGTGAGATCTGGACACTTACTAAACAAGCTGAACAGCGCATAAATGCCTTTGAATATAAATGTTATAGACGAGTTCTAAGAATATCTTTGGTAAAGAAAAGAACAAATGCATCAATACTTCAAGAGCTGAATATTGAAGAAGGATGGCTATTAAAGACGATAAAACAAAGAAAATTGAAATCTTTTGGTCACTTGAAACGTCATGAAAGTTTGGAGAGAACAATAATGGAGGGGTATATGCCCGAGAAGAGAGAAAGAGGAAGGCCAAAGAGAAGATGGGTGCAGGATGTGGCGGATGATCTCCAGATGAGTGTATCGGACGCGGGGCATCTTGCTTATGATCGAGAGGTTTTCCGGAAAGTTGTTATGGGAGCGAGGTTCTGCAAAGAACATGCTAATGAATGAATGAATTAAATTCTTTTGAAAGGGTGCATTCTGACAATACCTACCTGAAAAGTAGAAGGAGAAGTCTGAGAATTGGTGCGTGGAACGTACGCACCTTATATCAAGCAGGGAAGTTTGATAACCTTATTGCAGGGACAAAAAACATGAATTTAGATATCTTAGGCGTATCTGAAACAAGATGGGCAGATACAAGTTATATAAGGAGAGAAGATTACGTATTCATTAATTCACGAGGAGATCATCACGAGAGAGGAGTAGGAATTTTAGTAAAACGAGATTTAGAGAAAAATATTAGTGGATTCTGGACTCATAAAGATAGGATGATACTTCTCAAAATTATGGCAAGACCGTTCAACATTGTAATTCTTCAGACATGCTCCAACAACTGATTATAGAGATGAACAACTAGAAGAATACTATGAAGACATACAACAACAACAATAACAACAACACACACACACATATTAATTTAAAAAAAAAACACATATGAGTACTTCCCTACAAGCTTTTACAATTCAGGAGACCCATAGAAGGGTCACGCGGTGCAGTCTTTAAGTCAACTCCACGTAGACAGGTTCCCCCACGTGACACAACAGCGCGAGGTCAGGTTTCCTCTCGTGACGTAATAGCGCCAGATCTAGTTATCCAACAAGACACGCCCAAAGCAGACTTCTGCAGGCATGTTTGCTGAGGGCCTAGGCTGGCATTTAACTCTCAACTGGTTGTCCCAGGCAGGCATGTCTTGGGTTGAAGAACTAAAGGCAAAAACGGGTTTGGACTGAAAGAGTTAATGTAAAGGTTCACTTTAATTGCACACGGATATCTCCATCTGTATCCCAGTCTACTACTTCATTATATCACACAAAGAGAATCTTAGCGCATTGCGCTAACTACCTAGCATCAATCATTATCCAAATATGTGGTTAGAGTGCGTTCACAAATGCTTGCCCTCACTCACTTTCCAGTTTCTTTGAAGCATGTCTGATGCGTCGTTATAAAAATCACTCATGCCGTATTCTGTTTGTGGTTAGGCTTTCTCATTTTCAAATTTAGCATGGAAGATTATATATATTGGGAATATAAAAGAGATCTCCATAACATTTTTGTGGATTTTAAAAAGGCTTATGATAGTGTCCATAGGAATAGTCTATGGAATGCTATGCAGGAATTTGGAATACCAAGGAAGTTAATCAACATGACCAGACTATGCATGGAAGATACTTATAATATAGTAACATATAAAGGCAGGAAATCAGACCCCTTCCAAATAACATCTGGCTTGAAACAGGGTGATGCACTATCGCCGCTACTCTTCAATCTGGCTCTAGAGAAAGTTGTAAGGAAGATAAAGGAGGAATGTGATATTGGAGGAACATCCAAGCTAATTGGTTATGCAGATGATATAGATATTATAGGGCAAAGTGAACAAAAGACATTGGAAATATTGACTCACTTAAAGGAAAAAGCCCAACAGATGGGGCTGGTTATCAACCAAGATAAGACAGAATATATGGTAATTTCAAGAGACGGAATGGCTAAAAACTCTGGGCACATACAAATAGATAATATGACCATTAAAAGAACAGAAACATACAAATACCTGGGTACAATCTTCAACTGCTCCAACATCATAAGGGAAGAAATACAAACTAGAATCAACTCTGGAAATAAGATATACTATGCACTACAACATCTACTAAAATCAAAGGCGCTATCTCATAACACCAAAATCACAATATACAAAACACTGATCAGACCAGTTGTGCTGTATGGCTCTGAAACCTGGAGTACAACGAAAGGAGACGAAGCCTTGTTACAAACCTTTGAGAACAAAATTTTAAGACGCATCTTTGGACCCATTAGGGATACACAAAGTGGAGAGTGGAAAAGAAGAAGTAACAAAGACATTTATGATCTGTTTAAGTCCCCGCTAATCACTGGTATCATGAAGGCTAATAGACTACAGTGGCTGGGGCATATAGAAAGAATGGAAGATAATAGGGAAACAAAACTCGCTTACACTCAGGAAATAAATGACCGTAGACCCCGAGGTAGACCAAGAAGACGGTGGAGAGATAATACATGTACAGACCTACAAGCACTTGGGATCAACGACTGGCAAGAGAAGGTCCACCAGAGAGACGAATGGAGACGGATTGTATTTGCAGCAAAGAACCTCAATGGCTCGGAAAGCTGAAGAAGAAGAAGAAGATATATATATATATATTATCACATGACTAAAGAATGCTGTTGGTCTCTTTCTTATTATTTATACTATTTCTTTCTTTTAGTTTGTATATAATGTTTCATTAGCCTCTTCCAGGCAGTCATAATTAATTACCCTGGTTGTCCAATGTATTCGCCTCAGAAACTACAACTCCATTGCTTCCAAGCTTGTCCTGATGTATTTAATAACATTCCATGATGCGCTGCTATACAGCAAAATAGATTCTATATAGCATTTCATCATTCTTTTTCCTACATTCAGTGATAGTGACTTATTGCTTGCGTTTCATTTTCTGGAAGTCAGCTTTTACTTGACTTATTCGGCTCTGTGGCGAAGGGGTTATGAATGCAATTCGTAATCCCGCATAACGCGTTTGAAACACAACTGCTAGCGATTTTACAAGGACCTCCTTGCATTAGTTCAGAAAGCAATAGCACATTACTGGGTGTCAGGCTTTCAGGATCCTCGCCGGTGCTTTGGAGTTCGTGCACTGAGCTGAGATTTCCCAGACTCAGGCTTGAGTTAGGAGTAGAACAGAGCACTTATGGGTTACACCCGTGTGCCGTGATGTTGATCCGTCGAATAAACTAAATTAGCAAACTACTGAACGTAAACTTGCCCAGCAATTACAAACATTCACGAAATTCTGAAGTTGACTATGTATTCTGCTGTTAATCTATGCATTGCATCTTCTGTCTGATGTTATAATCGCCTCTGGGTATTTAAATTGCGTCCCCACCTAAAATGGGTCATTTTGTTATTTTATTCATCAGTTGTTTTTTTTTTTTTTTTGAATGGCCTTGCACTTAAATCTAACAGCTAAGGAAATCAATTTCAACGGATGTGGACAAGGGGAAGGAACTCGAGATTAGGCGATTCTATTCCTGGTGCCTTCATCCATGTATTTATGTTATGTTTTGTTTTTTCCGGAAACGTCATAAAATAATTAGGCGGTTATTTTCGGCTTTTTTTTAAACATAGCGTCTTGGAGAATTACATCTCGTCCGGTGCTGAAATTTTCGAAGTCTCGGTGGTGGACTGGCCGGGGTTTGGGATTGGTCGATGGCAAGTGGGCTATGTGGGTCCCTGTAAACATTAGACCAGTGGTTCTCAACCGATGGGGAATTTCTCGGGAATTTTAGGGTTTCCGGGGGGGGGGGGGGGGGGGAAGAGAATTAAGATTATTTCAAGATCGTGTTAATACAAGAACCGATTACTTGATATTGTTTTTCTCTTCATACGTTATGGTTCTGTACGTCTCGCCCTTCTGAAATTCATTTTATAACGTAAGTAGACCCGCAAATCACGTTTTATGTAGACTATAGACTTGTTTTAGTATGTGTTATTGAATGTAGCTTCCAGTATTACGTATACTGTTTGGGGGGGGGGGGGGTTAGGAAGAAAATTCGAAATGGGGAATGACGTTCTGAAAATATGGTGAAGGGGGCCACGGGCCAAAAAAAAGGTTGAGAACCACTGCATTAGACGATGTGTTTAAAATGTTAATATCCTTGTGGTAGTAGCTTTGTCTCCTGGCAGCCAGCATTTGGAGACCCAGTTAGCGCCACCGCCAACACATGTATATGTTAAAGCATTATGTGTGTGCTGTCGACGTCTGTAGTCTAGGGCTAGTGAACGCAGTTTTGCAATGCCGGCGTACCAGGTTCGAAGTCAACCGTAGATCAGCATGGCCCAATGGATAAGAACGCGTGTTCTTAAACATCCGGTGCGCTGATGCCGAGGTAAGGGTTTCAACGCAGTCTTTCCTAGCAAGGATACAGAGTCAGATAAGTACCTTTAATTAGTTTAATATTGTCATAGTGTGTTTCATGTAGGTTTGTGTCGGTTTGCACTTGTTTGTCCTGTGCTGACGAAGGCTTTGGCCGCAATGTCCAATTTGTTTCTTGTAGTCGTGTTTTAGTAAAGCTCACAATCTACTTCTCGTTTTTTGGGGGGGTTGTTCATTCAACCCCTACACCGGACAGTTAGACTAAAATATTGACCTGTCGTCCTTGACCTGGGCACGTAAATCACAAGTACCTCTGAAGTCGGAGGGCGTTCGCCTAATTGCGAGGGACACTGTTAATAGGGAAAGATAATGCACACACAAAATTCAGTCCAGCACTACTATAAATAGTGTGTATGGACTACGCTTGACTTCAAAGCGAGCGAGCGTCGCTTGTAGTTGATTTTCGAAATGATATGAGCGTCGGTTCGGTGCTGGCTTTCGTCGCACCTCAGTTAAATCAATGTAAAAGAGTCTGCTTTCAAATCTACCGCAGCCGATTTTGATCCATCGACTCGGTCTCATCTCATCTCATTATCTCATCCTCTTGTACCTTGCGGTGTCGAGGTGAAGTATAAACAGCGTGCGAGTGCCCTCTTATGGGCTTCATGTACTGGAAGGCCCCGCTATACGTCGCTTCGGTTTACGTCGTTTCGCTATAGCGTCGTTGTCACAATGTGACATAAGTTCACTTTACGTCGCTACGTCCCGCCATAACGTCGTCAGCTGTGTATACACCCTTATAGTGTTTCGCTATATGTCGTTTCACTTAACGTCGCGTTTTCCAAGAACGTAACTCCAACGTTAACCGGGGCCTTCCAGTATCGATATTCCAATGGACTCGCTATTCCCGCCGTCCACCGTGTACGTTGTCGGCCTCTTCCTCTGTTTCCATCTGGTCTGTACATCATTGCTTGTTGTGGTATACTGTTAGTTGGTCACCTAGTTGCATTGCTAAACCATTTGACTTGCTGCTTTCTAATAAAATCTAGTGCAGCTATAACCCCCACTTTAGTCCTGATTTCTTCATTTCTGATCTTATCTCTTCCTGATACATTGAGTATTCTTCTCGGGAATCTCATTTCTGTTGTCGTGATCGATTCGGTATGACGGGGAATTATTGAACCGTATTACATAACTTTAGACTACATATAGTATACATTATAAGCAGTTCATAATTTGTCCCCAAGCGATTTCTTGCTATGGGTCAATGATCGAACCCGTATTCGTGGCATTATCGGCGCAGTTCGCTATCAACTTCGCTAACGCGGTGCATAGATACAACCTACATAAATGCATAGAGCGTAATACACATGTGCGGCGCGCACACTGACTCGTGAGTGCTCAACAAGTAACTTCTGCACCTGTTCTCCGCTCTCGGCTGAGACAAGGTTCGCGCGTGTTTCCCACAGTCATGAAGACGCCTGCTCGTGTCGTGTAGCTGTAAGCGTCCGCTGGTGGGATCACAACAGGAGGATGAGGAGGACTGCTTCAAACTGATGTAGATGTGTGCACGAGAGGGTAATTAGGATGGATGGGAGTGAAACGTAGCGGAGTGACGAGTAGATGGCTGGGAGAGAAAAAAGGCGGGAAAGTGACCGTTGATGTCTTGAATATGCTGTTTTCTGGATAGAGGCATGGGTGGAGGGATAGATGGATCCATTGAATGGATGAGGGATGGATAGGTCAGTTGAACCGCCTAGGGATAATGATGTATGGGTGGATGGATCCATTGAACGGCCGAAGAACACGGATTTAGGGACAATTCGATCTGTTGAATATGTGTTGCCCATGCAGTATTATCCCTCTCTCGGCTTGCCTATATAAAGTTGAATTGAATATATATATATATATGTTTTCTTGTGCGTGTAAATTTTCCACAGATTGTCCAATTAATACTCAAATTTATTACATGACGCTGCAATCACATCCACACATCCCTAATGGCTGTTTTTACGTTCAGTAGTCTGTCATTGCTATCAGAACGAGAAGTCAACGCTTATGTCCGCCTGACTGACGTGTGGTACAACGCCGCCGTCAGAAGAGAAAGCTTAAGCACGTTAAAGAAAGTATCTGGCCAGAGGATCCATGCGCTCAAAGCATGGAAACCACTGTACAGTATCATACAGCAGTTAGCTGAGACTGGGTTTTCATGCTAACACCGCGGGACTTCTACTGTGCATAACTGGATTTTGTGTAGGAGTAATTATGTACCCCTGATATTTCATATTTAACATCCTTTATATGCTTTAGGTTGAGTGTGCCTCGGCGCTTTAGTGGGTAGTACACTTACTTGCCAGCACAATGATCTGGGTTTCATTGCCAACAATGACAGGGTTTGTTTGACCCCGGTAGTTCTGGTATCGTACAATTTGCACTGTTTATCTTTTTTGTTTTGTTTAACAAGAATTATCTGGGAAGAAATGTTGACGGGAACGGGTCAAACCAGATGTTGGTTTATGTGACCTAGGACTTAGCACACTTATAACATTATTTATCATAATGCCATAATGCCTACAGCACAGTATGTACTTCTTCCTCTTCTTCTGCGTTCATCCGGAGTTTTTTTTTTTTCGGACGTGATTGCGTTGTGCCTGTTTACAGCAGAGCTCGTTCTTGCGCCGTTAGGCCGACACATCCGACTTCTGCGGGCATTTGTTGACCGGGTTAATCTTCCCGGGCACAATATGTACTGTGAGTTGACCTCCGTAAGCTTCACGCAAGAACCCCAAGTCTCTATCTATCTAACTATCTATCTATCTATCTATCTATCTATCTATCTATCTATCTATCTATCTATCTATCTATCTATCTATCTTTCTATCTATCTATCTATCTATCTATCTGTCTGTCTGTCTGTCTTTCTTTCTTTCGTTTACCTCACTCGCTGTCTCTATCTCTCCCCCTGTCGCCCTCTAACTCACTCACTATACGATTGTGTATGTCTCTCCTCTCTCTCTCTCTGTCTGTCTGTCTCTCTCTCTCTCCTCTCTCTCTCTTTTCTTTCATTCTCACTCAATGTATCGTACTGGTGTATATTTTAGTGTCTTACCCTTCTGCGTATGTATGTAGATATGCGTGTATGTATGTGTGTATGTTTGTATGTACGTACATAGTATGTATGTCGATCTGCTGCCTGTCTGTGTGTGCATTTCAGTCTCTCCCCTCTCTTCTCTCTCTATTCGTCCTCCTCCCTCCCTCTCTCACTCCGCGCGCGCGCTTATGTATATACACATACAAAGTATTAAAACTGTCTATATATCTTGCTGCACTCCGTTATATAACATGCATACAGACCTACAGTGTCACGTGATACCGTTTCTCCCCCAATGCAATCTCCCCTGCGACTCCAGTGGTAGGTGAGAAAGTACGAATGGCAAAGAGAAAAGTAAAAAAACCGAAACTATTGTGTTACCGCCTTCACTGAAAGAATCGGGTGAGTCATGGAGCGTGTGTGTGTGTGCTAGGTTCTCCTTCTTCACCCGCTTACAGCACGTGGGTATATGTGTATCATTTCAGCAGATGAACTGGGTCGCCACGACTGGCACACAGACGTGTTTAGAAGCAGCTAGATCCGTGCTTGTTATTGTTGTTGCTGCTGCTTCTAAATCCTCTGGAAGACTGGGTTTTAACTCTTATATCCGCTGTTGTGCCGTTCAGGTCGTCTGAATCCTGACAAGATTGTACCTCTATCAGAATGAGTTTGGTGTAGAGAGTTCTTTCGACCGGATACCAAAGTGCCACGTACGGGGAATGTGTTACAGAGGTATCCTTCTCCCCAAACCTAGAGACTAGCAGGCTGTGCCCTACCAGTACTTTATTTTCCTTTGTTCGCTTTCAACTCGAGCGTAATCCACATATGTGCAGCTACCACTCCTACTGGTAGTTGCTACTACTAAGGAGTACACTGGACTGATTCTAGCGTGTGGGCTAGATTTCCATATTACTAGTGCCCCTCGCCTGGGGTACTTGTAATTAACGCCCATAAGTCAAGGACGAGAAGTCAACATTTAAGTGCAACTGACCGGCATGTGGAACGCACTCCCTGCCGCGCTGACCAGAGAAAGTGACCGGAACTGAACATTAATTTCTGTAGAAATGCTTGTTAGGATCAGGTGACGATTCGGCAGATCACATATTGATTTACTGGGATTCGATTTAGGCTGGTAATGTTTGATACATATACCTAGGTATTTCTTCCCATATACCTAGGTATTTCTTCGTGAACAGATTCCATCTAGGAGTCAGCATGGTCGAATGGATAAGAATGCCCGTTTTTATACATCCAGTGTGCTGAGGAGGGGATCCGAGAACTTATGGACTGAATGGTTCGATGTGCAATGAGGATGATCTGTCGACTGACTGTCAGAATAACTAACTAACTAGCTAGCTAGCTAAACACTAAGCTAAACTAAACTAAAATTTTGACCTGATCTTATCGATTGTCAACACTTGTGTTTCTTATGAAATTGACATGTTTGAATGAGTTATTGTTTGTGTGTAATTCTTTCACAACAACTCAAATTTATGGTAGATAATGAATTTATAAAACACGTAACATCCTGTTCAAGTCTCATGGGTTATAAATAAGACATAAATTGTCTGTTATCATGTCGAGAATGGGAATTTGTTTATTTATACCCTTCGTGTATTTATAAAGTTTATAGCTAACTTCCTGTCTCCTACATAAGAAATTGTATGCTGTGCTTTTAACTTCTCTGCTTTTTCATTGTGTGTAGTTGATTTATTGTCCTGTGCTTCTTTGTGCAGTTAATTTATTATCTTTTCCTGCAGTTGCTGTCTGGTTCATACGTTGTCTTTTCCTGAACTTGCTGCCTAATCTTGTCTTTTCCTTCTTTCTCTATGTAGTGTATTTATTGTCTCTTTCTGCTCGTGCGGTGTAATTCATTGACTTTTCCTACTTTCGGCATATAGTTCATTGTCTTGTTCTGTTATGCTGTGTAGTTCATTGTCGTGTCTTACTTTTTCATTGAAGTTATTGTCTTTTCCTACTTTTGCGATGTAGTTCATTGTTTCGTTCCGCTTGTTGTTGTTTGTCTTTTCCTACTTTTACCATGCAATTCATTGTCTTTTTCTACTTTTGCCGTGTAGTTCATTGTCTTGTCCTGTTTTTTTCGGAGTAGTTATTGTCTTTTCCTGCTTTTGCACACTTACAGTTTTATGAGAAGGGGTTAGAGACACACTACAGCCGACCTTCGAGGCAAAGAAAGGTCAAAGACCCCGTTCCCATTCCATCCTGGCATATCGCGATATGATTTCAGGGCTATATTTTCTTGACTAACCAGCACTGAATGAATCATATGGTCGGTATCACACCGGTCACCTCCCCTTCCAGAATATTTTCTAGTACCCGTTGATAACGACTTAAGAGTCATGTGGTCGCCAAAAAAAAAAAAAAAACCTTTTGCGGTTTTTACCCTGACCACCTGACAAATAGACGAGTGTATTAGCCTCTTCTGTACAACGGCTCATTTAGATATATCTGACTTTAGTCTGTACAGTTATTTTCAAATATTCAGACTAGAATAGCAAGAAGGTAGAATAATCGCTAAAGGAGTTGAAACTAACCGGTCTCCCTGACGAAGAGGTTAAAGACTTTCTCCGTAATCCTGTACATCAACGCGAGGAACACAGCTGCGCGAGATTCGGCAGCGGATCACGTCGCGTTGGTTACTTACGGGGTATGTATGCCGGTCGCTCAGAAATCAATGGCAAACTACTGAGCGTAATCTTGCCAAGAACACCAACAACAGCTGAAAATGCTGGTGTTGACTGCAACGTCCTGTAAGGGATATGCAACTTAAAAACAAATAAGTTGAAACTAACAAATAAAACAGACATTTTAATTCAAAACTATGGCATAGCCTGTAAAAGGAATAACTGTCTGAGACTTAAAATAGAAAGAAATCTGAAAGTATTTAAGTCATGATTATAGTCACGGACATATGAATAGCTAAGTGCAATGATGTGTTTCTAGTTAAGTAATTCAGTTAAATGGACAAACGAGTAGCTAAGTGTAATGATGTGTTTCTAGTCACTAATTCACGCATGTTCAGTTGCTCGGACATACGAGTAGCTAACGGCAAATATGCTACCCAAGTTCCTACCTACTGCGACTGAAGGGGAATACGTCTGAGTTATTTGGCTGGGGCACTTGGCGACACGCCCTAATGCTCCATTCTGCTAGGGACATTAGCTTTGCCTCCCGTCAGGTGGTTGGTATCGGTGGCTCTAGAGGTGGGATTCTTGATCTGGCGCAGACACCACAGGTGTAAGTTGGCAGTGTTTGGTGTGTATGCTACAGGAAGCAGTATCATAATGACATCTGACAAAGTAGTTAAGGTTGGGGTTGGTAGCGATCGATACAGCGGGGCCTGGCGCTTGAGGTAAGGGCTGCAGAGGAGAATATTGGTATTCCTTGAAGATGTGTTGGGTTTATGGTCTGTAAAAAGTAAGCAATGAGAAATTTGGCGTTCCTTGAGAATGTGTAGGGTTTATGGTTTATAAACCGTGAGCAGTGAGAATTTTGGCGTTCCTTGAGAATGTGTTGGGGTTATGGTTTATAAACCGTGAAAAATGTGGCTGTCTTATGTGAGTTATTGTTTGACTGGTCTGTCTGTCTGTCTGTCTGTCTGTCTGTCTGTCTGTCTGTCCGCCCGCCCGACCGTCATCCATCTGCCTACTTATATGCCTACCTACTCGCGTGTCTCTGTCTCTCTCTTAAACTTCCGGTATTCTGATAGCGAGATAGCGAGTTCAACCCATACACTGGTCAGTTGGACTAAAATTTTGATTTCTCGTCCTTGACTTGGGGGCGTAAATCACAAATTACTTCTCTCTAACCTTCACCGTTTTCCGTCATTTAACTTGGTGACGTAAATTACTAGTACCTCAGAAGTCGGCATAAGCTCACCTAATGGCGGGGACACTGGTAATAGGGAAAACTAATCCACACGCAAAAATTTAGAAGCATGCACTAGAAGTAGTAACACGTGTATAGACTACGCTTGAATTCAAAACGAGCGATCGCAAAAAAAAAAATGTACACAAGGGCGACAATAGCTACGGACAGACACAACAAACGCCAAGCACAACGAGAAGAGGATTATTTACAGTGAAACGATATCAACACATAAGGTAAATAGCTGAACACCATGAAGGTTGAAGACAGGCGTCAACATCAAACCCCGTTGGCAATAAGACGATTATTTAATTTGATTTTTTGGTTTTCATTCGCTTTAAACTCGAGCGGACTCCATACACATGCTACTACTAGTACAGTGGTTCTCAACCTTTTTTGGTCCGTACCCCCATTCACCATATTTTCAGAACGTAATCCCCCCTTTCGTATTTCCTACCTAAAAATTTGGCCCGTGCCCCCCTTCACCATATTTTCAGAACGTCACCTCCCCCCCCCCCTTTTTCATATTTCCTACCTAAAAGTCCCCTCTCCCACCCCTACACTGTATACGTAATAATGGAAGCACATACTAAAACAAGTCTAGACGTCCACATAAAATGTGATTTGTGGGTCTACTAACTTTATAAAATGAATTTTAGAAGGGTGAGACGTACAGAACCGTAAAGTATGAAGGGAAGAACAAGATCAAGTAATCAGTTCTTGTATTAACGCGATCTTGAAATAATCTTCATTTCTCCACCCCCCCCCCCCCCTCTCTCTCTCTCTCTCTCTCTCTCTCTCTCTGGAAACCCTAAAATTCCCCCTTGGGGTGGGGAGGGGGGAAATTCCCCACTGGTTGAGAACCACTGTACTAGTAGCTGTCACTACTTAGAAGTGCGCTGTGCTGCTTTTTGCCTGGATTAGCTTTCCCTATGACCAGTGTCCGTCGCCATAGGCGAATCCACCCCGACTTCCGAGGTACTTGTAATTTACGTCCCAATGAGACATTAGCACATAAGTTACAAGACGGGAAAATGAAGGTTGGAGAGGACATCATCTCCCATGCCAGTCTACAAGGTTAAAAAAAAAAAGTTGCATGTCCTTTGCAGTATGTTGCCATCAACCCCAGCTTGATTTCCTAGGGAATTTTACGTTCAGTAGTTTGCCATTGTATTCTAAACGAGAAGTTTCAAGTCTAACCAATTGCCGGTGTAGAGACTGAACGCCCTACTTCACCATCCATTCGGCCACGTCGACATCTATTCTGATCTTAATGTTTGAAAACAAAAAAATTCATTTAAGACAAAATTAATCATTTTCCCGCCTTCTTGAAGACGGTAGTAGAGAAAGGGGGAAAACAACCAGGTCAGTGTTGTATCCAGATTTTTTGCGCTCGCCAGGCTATTCCCTGAAACCTGGCCATTGTTGTTTCGGCCTTCTGTACACATCTGCTAAGTGCAGGCTTGTCTAGCCTGTTGCAGAGGCCATTCTAGGGACAGATGGCTGCCCGCGTTTCTTTATCTGCCAAATCGTAAAGAGGGACTGGACACGCGTTTCTGCTCTTTTGTGGTTAGCTTTGGCTTCTCATTGCATAGATTTTTTTTGGGGGTGGGGTTAGGGGGTGGGGGAGTAGGTTGGAGGGGGGTGTGTGAGAGAGAGAGGGAGAGGGGGGGGGGGGGTGAATATCGTTCTGTTGTAAACAATACGACGAATTATGTTTTGTAGGATATATATTACGGCTAAACACCGAGGTAAAATTAATGATTTACTGGACAATCATTGATTCAATTCTTTTAGTTTACCCACACTTCGATGCAGCAGTCGCATACAAGTTATTTGTGTGTCCATTTTAGAGGATATAAGCCATTAGTCATTACCCTCTCTGGACAACAATCATCTTCACATTAATATCCTATTTGTGACTGAATCGGTCACAGGATTATTAATCTGAACCAGGGATGGGCCCTAACATAACTTCTCTTCTGAAGTTGAACGGGTTATGGGTAATGGTACAATCGAATCTATCTTCTAGAGGACGTCAAAATCAACCCCAGCACTGTTTCGTTGAATGTCATTTTCCAGACATTTTTACCTTATGTAAACCATCGCTTTGTTTTTAAACCGCTGACGCTCATGTCCAACTTCGATTGACTTCGAACCCGGTGTGTCGGGGTTGTGCCCAGTGAAATGTGTCTATGCTAAAAATGTGTCTGTGCTAAATGTGTCTGTGCTAAATGTGTCTAGGTTACAGCAGCAAGCATCGGGTTACATTTCTATTACTGGAACACTTACTGAGTTAAATCTGTGGTACATTTTGCTGGAGCAAGCGCCTATCGCACCGAGTTCCACTCCGTACATTTCAGTTGTAACAGTCCCAGTTAAATGTACACATTAGAGCTGACAACAGTTGGGTGCTAGATAGTATGTGCGAAACAGAATATGTGCCTTCTTCTTCTTCTTTCGTTCGCTTGAAGTATGTCTATAACTGCACTGTTGTCTCTTGTATGAATCTAACAGTATTTTTTAGTTCACTCAGCGGTCCATAGAGTTTATCTTCCACTGTTGTCTCTCTAGGCCAGAAGGTGTTCCAAAATGGACTGAATGGTTCGATGCGTAGTGAGAATAATATGACGATTAATTAACTTAAAGCCGGCTCCTTTTCGAAGGGATTAAGTACGCAGTTCATAATCCCGCATACCTGCGTTCGAAATACAGCTGTGTTGATTTTTTATGAAATGGTTTGGGTGCCGGTCGTTCAAAAAGCAATGGCAACTTTCTGAACGTAAACTTTCCCAATAATCACGAACAGCCATGCTAGGGGGTGACTGCTACGGCCTGTAAATGATATGCAACAACAACTAACTTAATGGTATGTGTAAAGGCCAGGAAAATTTCACGTACTGTAATAAGCAAACATGAATGTAGTTCATAAATGAACATGCATGTATTGTTCAGCGCTCATACAAGTGAAAAGAAGGAAGTAGAAACTAGAGGACGCACTAGACAACATACATATTGAAAGCTATAGTTACCGACCAGGATTCGAACCTGTCACCTCCAAATGACGACAGCGCCTAGCTGCAGGAACAAGTGTACCTCTACGCATGACCAACTAAGTACTTAAGGGTGGGGTGTGGGGAAGTGGGCACATTTTCTTAAAATAACAGGGCGACCAGGGTTAATACTTTCACCGGACGAAGCAGGACAACAGGTTGTCCCCATTTCAGAACAAAGGAGAGATGTGTCCCAACTGTGGCAGGTGTCCGTCTCTGCCCAGAGAAAATAGGTTTCTCTAACGGCTACAACGGCGCTTGTCTGTCCGTTAGCTTCCGATGACGTGTCAGTCTTAATCGGCGCAAGTAATAGTCCTCCATGTTTTGTCTTGGAAGGATGATTGTTGTTGTTGTTGTTGTTGTTGTTGTTGTTGTTGTTGTTGTTCTTCTTCTTCTTCTTCTTCTTCTTCTTCTTCTTCTTCTTCTTCTTCTTCTTCTTCTTCTTCTTCTTCTTCTTCTTCTTCTTCTTCTTCTTCTTCTTCTTCTTCTTCTTCTTCTTCTTCTTCTTCTTCTTCCTTCCCCTCCTCCTCCTACCCCTCCTCTTTCTTCTTCTTCTTCTTCTTCTTCTTCTTCTTCTTCTTCTTCTTCTTCTTCTTCTTCTTCTTCTTCTTCTTCTTCTTCTTCTTCTTCTTCTTCTTCCTTCCCCTCCTCCTCCTCCTACCCCTCCTCTTTCTTCTTCTTCTTCTTCTTCTTCTTCTTCTTCTTCTTCTTCTTCTTCTTCTTCTTCTTCTTCTTCTTCTTCTTCTTCTTCTTCTTCTTCTTCCTCCTTCCCCTCCTCCTCCTACCCCTCCTCTTTCTTCCTCTTCTTTTTCTTCTTCTTCTTCTTCTTCTTCTTCTTCTTCTTCTTCTTCTTCTTCTTCTTCTTCTTCTTCTTCTTCTTCACAGCAACACACGATGATGGTGGTGATGATGATGATGATAATGTTGATGGAGAAAAGCGAATAGCCGATGATGTCTTAAAAACAAAAACTCCGTGCTATTAATTTATTAAAGTCAAGGACCCTTATTCAAGCTGTAAATCGTATTTAGTAGATATTTGGTGCCAGCTCCATATTTGTATTTTCTTCTTCTTCTTCACAGCAACACACGATGATGGTAGTGATGATGATGATGATGATAATGTTGATGGAGAAAAGCGAATAGCCGATGATGTCTTAAAAACAAAAACTCCGTGCTATTAATTTATTAAAGTCAAGGACCCTTATTCAAGCTGTAAATCGTATTTAGTAGATATTTGGTGCCAGCTCCATATTTGTATTTTCTCTAGCACTTCATAATGAAAATTTCCCACAGGAACTTTCATACTTCAAGGTCAGCTAGTTGGACCTAAAAATATGCTGGCTATTTCCAGGCGTACAATCAGGCATAAGTGTAAACACGATAATCTCATGATGATATTATGCATGGCTTTTATAAGCTGTCAGATTTTTGTTTGTGATCGACCAAAAAATATATTATGACCACTACGAATTAGTATATGACCAAAGTTTACATTACTGACATATGTTTCGTGTTTTAAGTTAGTTTGTAATATTTGTTTTGCTCCGACGCTTGCCTGTTATTCGACCGCAATTTATAAAAACGGTGTCCTCATTTTGTGTTTAGTTATATGATGTCAGCCATAACACTTATGCTTCAAGTTTATATTTGTACAGTAGCGAATTTTCACACATAGTTTAGATCCAAACACCTTCCCCTCCCACAAATACTTGAGTAATCTATCCACCAAATCGTGGGACGTTACTTGAGTAGCGGGCTTGAGAGGTCGTGAAAACGTGCCTACATTCATGTAGAGAGTGAAATCTAGACAAAATAATTCTCAGGTCAGGACACACGTCATACTTGTTTATTATGTGGAGTTATTAAGTAGGATGTTATGCCCGTAGGCAACGCTGGGCATACACCATCATGCACGCATCTATACACATACTTACGGACTCATAGAATCCTGATATGTAAACTTAATAGGCAGTGTAAACGCAGGAATGTGAAGAGCCTGACAGGTCGTGGTGTGGCACAATAAACATTGGGCGTTGTAGTTGTCTTCATCGCAGTCGTTATTCTCGAAGAACTGGGTCGGTTCGAGTTGTTCAGTCTTGCACGACTTGAATAAGTAGAAGTGGGTGCTGAATAATACTCTCTGTAATTTATCTTTGTCAATTATGGTGACGAGAAGAGTTCTAAAGAGCTATATTAAGCCAGTTCCGATGTGCAAAAGCAAATCATGGACAGTCAGCAGACACGTGAGAAATTATCTGAAAACTGCGGAGATGTGGTTTTATAGAAGAATGAACATCGTGGATGGATAGAAAGAGCAATGAAGATATTATGAAAGAAGTTAACTCAAAAAGAGACGGATAGAAAGAGCAATGAAGATATGAAAGAAGTTAACTCACAAAGAGACGGATAGAAAGAGCAATGAAGATATCATGAAAGAAATTACTCACAAAGAGACGGATAGAAAGAGCAATGAAGATATCATGAAAGAAGTTACTCACAAAGAGACGGATAGAAAGAGCAATGAAGATATCATGAAAGAAGTTCACTCACAAAGAGACGGATAGAAAGAGCAATGAAGATATCATGAAAGAAGTTACTCACAAAGAGACGGATAGAAAGAGCAATGAAGATATCATGAAAGAAGTTCACTCACAAAGAGACTTGGTTAACCGCATCAGAAGAAGACAGTCACCATTCTTTGGGCTTGTCATGACAAGGAACAGCTAGAGTATGTCGTCACAGCAGCAAATCACTTCACTTCATAATTAGTTAGTTGCATATCCTTTACAGGATATCGCAGTCAACCACAGCTTTCTTTGGCTTTTTGTGATTTCTTGGCAAGTTTATATTCAGTAATTTTCTATTGTTTTCTGAATGACCGGCACTCATCCCATTGTATTTAAAACAGCGCAAGACGGTCTGCTTCAAATCTCCCGCAGCTGTGTTTCAAACGCGGTATGCGGAATTGCGAATTGAGTTTGTAACTACTTCGTAACGACGCCGGTCTTCACTTCATATAATTTAATTGTCATAAAGTAAACCTGAGTTTTCCTATTCAAATTGGGTCATCCTGTTGCCCTTTAAGAGTTAAGTATTCCTGTGGTTAGTTTACTTATTTAGTTTATTTATTTAGTTAGTTTATTTATCCCTAGATAAGGAAATCAACATCCGGATTGGTAAGGCAGCAACAACAATTAACAGGTTCAGAAAAAGAGTCTGGGAGAACAGTAAGCTTACTGCTGAAGCAAAAGTCCTTGTCTATCAAGCCTGTGTCCTTAGTACTTTTCTTTATGGCAGTGAAACCTGGACAACTTACTCACGCCAAGAGAAACGTTTAAACAGCTTTAATATGCGGTGTCTGCGAAGAATTCTTGGTATTAAGTGGCAAGACAAAATCACAAATACTGAAGTATTGGAAAGATCAGGTTGTGTGATGGTTTATTCCTTGCTCAGTCTTCGTAGGCTTAGATGGATAGGACATCTTAGGAGGATCGATGATGGTAGAATACCAAAGGACATCTTTTTTGGTGAATTACAGATGTGTAAGAGATCTCATGGTCAGCCTCTATTACGATACAAAGATGTGTGTAAGCGGGACATGACTGATACAGGCATTGATAATGCTGAACGTGTTGCATGGAGGGCAAACATCAGAAATGGAATAAAGATAAAGGAGAAAATTATTGCAGATAAGTCAAACACCGAGCGTGTGAGACGTAAGATGGTCCATGCTGGTGGAAATAACCACGTGTTCACATGCACCCACTGTGAACGAACATTTACACCGCGAATTGGCCTTACCAGTCACATTCGCTACCGCCATAGGTAAAAGTTATTATGCCTTTTTGAAGCACAAACTATCGTCTGTCAAGGTGCCAATGGTTAGTTTACACGGAGTCTTGTTTCTTTCATCATGGCTACCCCTTCAGCTCATCATACCAGTTAATTTGAATTTGATTTGATTTGATTTCTGATGTTTAGGTTTCTAAACCTCCCCTTTCTCTGGTCCACAGGTTACACGGGCATCAACTGTGAGAGTGAGATAGATGAATGCAGCACGCCCAACGGTAACCCCTGCTACAATGGTGGAGTATGTCAGGACCGCATCAACCGCTTCAGCTGCTCCTGTCCAGCAGGTGTGTAAAAGAGCTGTATCTTAACTCTTTCTACACAGGGCTACACACCACGAGTTCATTTGAGATTTCGTACATCAATACTCCCAACTCTTCCTGACCCAGGAAGTTTAGTGTCACCAAAATCAAAGTCAGGAGTTACTATAATAATTGTTAGGGGCAGTGACCATGTCGGCCTTGAGTTACTGTGGCTTTTGGGGAGGGAGGGGAGGGGGGAACATCACTGTAACCTACCTTGCATGTCCAAAGAGGTAACAAATTAGGGTTGGTGTTTGACTTAATTCCCCTCCTGCAGAAAACTGTAGCCACATAAGACAAACTGCTAAATGTTTTGCGTATCCTTTTACAGGACTTAGCTGTCAACAGCAGCATCTTTCAGCTGTCTGTTGATCTCTTGGCAAGATTACGCTCAGTAGTTTGCCATTGCTTTCTGAGCGGCCGGCTCAGTATCCGCAAGTCACGAGCGGGGGTCGAACCACCTCAGTTCTCGCTCCGCTGCGAGACTCTGCGTGATAAACGGGATTACAGAGAGAAAGTGTTGTAACCCCACAGCCAGAGAGACCGGCTAAGACAAACTGTTGTTATTATATTAATTTACTCTGTTGTAGTCCTTATTACATTAACGTACTATGATATAGTTATTATTGCAGTAACTTACTATGATATAGTTATTATTGCAGTAACTTACTATGATATAGTTATTATTGCAGTAACTTACTATGATATAGTTATTCTTGCATGAAATGATGATATAGTTATTATTGCAGTAACTTACTACAATATAGTTATTATTGCAGTAACTTACTATGATATAGTTATTATTGCATTAACTTACTATGATATAGTTATTATTGCATGAAATGACTATGATATAGTTATTATTGCAGTAACTTACTATGATATAGTTATTATTGCAGTAACTTACTATGATATAGTTATTATTGCAGTAACTTACTATGATATAGTTATTATTGCAGTAACTTACTATGATATAGTTATTATTGCATTAAATGACTATGGTATAGTTATTATTGCAGTAACTTACTATGATATAGTTATTATTGCATTAAATGACTATGATATAGTTATTATTGCATTAACTTACTATGATATAGTTATTATTGCATTAAATGACTATGATATAGTTATTATTGCAGTAACTTACTATGATATAGTTATTATTGCATGAAATGACTATGATATAGTTATTATTGCAGTAACTTACTACAATATAGTTATTATTGCAGTAACTTACTATGATATAGTTATTATTGCAGTAACTTACTATGATATAGTTATTATTGCATTAACTTACTATATTACAGTTATTATTGCAGTAACTTACTATGATATAGTTATTATTGCATGAAATGACTATGATATAGTTATTATTGCAGTAACTTACTATGATATAGTTATTATTGCATTAACTTACTATATTACAGTTATTATTGCAGTAACTTACTATGATATAGTTATTATTGCAGTAACTTACTATGATATAGTTATTATTGCATGAAATGACTATGATATAGTTATTATTGCAGTAACTTACTAAAATATAGTTATTATTGCAGTAACTTACTACAATATAGATATTATTGCAGTAACTTACTATGATATAGTTATTATTGCATTAAATGACTATGATATAGTTATTATTACAGTAACTTACTATGATATAGATGTTATTGCATGAAATGACTATGATATAGTTATTATTGCAGTAACTTACTACAATATAGTTATTATTGCAGTAACTTACTACAATATAGTTATTATTGCAGTAACTTACTATGATATAGTTATTAAGGCAGTAACTTACTATGATACAGTTATTATTGCAGTGACCTACTATGATATAGTTATTATTGCATTAACTTACTATATTACAGTTATTATTGCAGTAACTTACTATGATACAGTTATTATTGCAGTAACTTACTATGATATAGTTATTATTGCAGTAACTTACTATATTACAGTTATTATTGCAGTAACTTACTATGATATAGTTATTATTGCAGTAACTTACTATATTACAGTTATTATTGCATTAACTTACTATGATATAGTTATTATTGCAGTAACTTACTATGATATAGTTATTATTGCAGTAACTTACTATGATACAGTTATTATTGCAGTGACCTACTATGATATAGTTGTTATTGCATTAACTTACTATATTACAGTTATTATTGCAGTAACTTACTATGATACAGTTATTATTGCAGTAACTTACTATGATATAGTTATTACTGCAGTAACTTACTATGATATAGTTATTATTGCAGTAACTTACTATGATATAGTTATTATTGCAGTGACTTACTATGATATAGTTATTATTGCAGTAACTTACTATGATATAGTTATTATTGCAGTAACTTACTATGATATAGTTATTATTGCAGTAACTTACTATGATATAGTTATTATTGCATTAAATGACTATGGTATAGTTATTATTGCAGTAACTTACTATGATATAGTTATTATTGCAGTAACTTACTACAATATAGTTATTATTGCAGTAACTTACTATGATATAGTTATTATTGCATTAACTTACTATGATATAGTTATTATTGCATGAAATGACTATGATATAGTTATTATTGCAGTAACTTACTATGATATAGTTATTATTGCAGTAACTTACTATGATATAGTTATTATTGCAGTAACTTACTATGATATAGTTATTATTGCAGTAACTTACTATGATATAGTTATTATTGCATTAAATGACTATGGTATAGTTATTATTGCAGTAACTTACTATGATATAGTTATTATTGCATTAAATGACTATGATATAGTTATTATTGCATTAACTTACTATGATATAGTTATTATTGCATTAAATGACTATGATATAGTTATTATTGCAGTAACTTACTATGATATAGTTATTATTGCATGAAATGACTATGATATAGTTATTATTGCAGTAACTTACTACAATATAGTTATTATTGCAGTAACTTACTATGATATAGTTATTATTGCAGTAACTTACTATGATATAGTTATTATTGCATTAACTTACTATATTACAGTTATTATTGCAGTAACTTACTATGATATAGTTATTATTGCATGAAATGACTATGATATAGTTATTATTGCAGTAACTTACTATGATATAGTTATTATTGCATTAACTTACTATATTACAGTTATTATTGCAGTAACTTACTATGATATAGTTATTATTGCAGTAACTTACTATGATATAGTTATTATTGCATGAAATGACTATGATATAGTTATTATTGCAGTAACTTACTAAAATATAGTTATTATTGCAGTAACTTACTACAATATAGATATTATTGCAGTAACTTACTATGATATAGTTATTATTGCATTAAATGACTATGATATAGTTATTATTACAGTAACTTACTATGATATAGATGTTATTGCATGAAATGACTATGATATAGTTATTATTGCAGTAACTTACTACAATATAGTTATTATTGCAGTAACTTACTACAATATAGTTATTATTGCAGTAACTTACTATGATATAGTTATTAAGGCAGTAACTTACTATGATACAGTTATTATTGCAGTGACCTACTATGATATAGTTATTATTGCATTAACTTACTATATTACATTTATTATTGCAGTAACTTACTATGATACAGTTATTATTGCAGTAACTTACTATGATATAGTTATTATTGCAGTAACTTACTATATTACAGTTATTATTGCAGTAACTTACTATGATATAGTTATTATTGCAGTAACTTACTATATTACAGTTATTATTGCAGTAACTTACTATGATATAGTTATTATTGCAGTAACTTACTATGATATAGTTATTATTGCAGTAACTTACTATGATACAGTTATTATTGCAGTGACCTACTATGATATAGTTGTTATTGCATTAACTTACTATATTACAGTTATTATTGCAGTAACTTACTATGATACAGTTATTATTGCAGTAACTTACTATGATATAGTTATTACTGCAGTAACTTACTATGATATAGTTATTATTGCAGTAACTTACTATGATATAGTTATTATTGCAGTGACTTACTATGATATAGTTATTATTGCAGTAACTTACTATGATATAGTTATTATTGCAGTAACTTACTATGATATAGTTATTATTGCATTAAATGACTATGGTATAGTTATTATTGCAGTAACTTACTATGATATAGTTATTATTGCATTAAATGACTATGATATAGTTATTATTGCAGTAACTTACTATGATATAGTTATTATTGCATGAAATGACTATGATATAGTTATTATTGCAGTAACTTACTACAATATAGTTATTATTGCAGTAACTTACTATGATATAGTTATTATTGCAGTAACTTACTACAATATAGTTATTATTGCAGTAACTTACTATGATATAGTTATTAAGGCAGTAACTTACTATGATACAGTTATTATTGCAGTGACCTACTATGATATAGTTATTATTGCATTAACTTACTATATTACAGTTATTATTGCAGTAACTTACTATGATACAGTTATTATTGCAGTAACTTACTATGATATAGTTATTATTGCAGTAACTTACTATATTACAGTTATTATTGCAGTAACTTACTATGATATAGTTATTATTGCAGTAACTTACTATATTACAGTTATTATTGCAGTAACTTACTATGATATAGTTATTATTGCAGTAACTTACTATGATATAGTTATTATTGCAGTAACTTACTATGATACAGTTATTATTGCAGTGACCTACTATGATATAGTTGTTATTGCATTAACTTACTATATTACAGTTATTATTGCAGTAACTTACTATGATATAGTTATTATTGCAGTAACTTACTATGATATAGTTATTATTGCAGTGACTTACTATGATATAGTTATTATTGCAGTAACTTACTATGATATAGTTATTATTGCAGTAACTTACTATGATATAGTTATTATTGCAGTGACTTACTATGATATAGTTATTATTGCAGTGACCTACTATGATATAATTATTATTGCAGTAACTTACTACAATATAGTTATTATTGCAGTAACTTACTATGATACAGTTAATATTGCAGTAACTTACTATGATATAGTTATTATTGCATTAACTTACTATATTACAGTTATTATTGCAGTAACTTACTATGATATAGTTATAATTGCATTAAATTACTCTGGTGTAATTGTTATTTCATCAACTTACTCTGTTGTAGTTGTTATTACATTCACTTACTATGCTGTAATTATTACATTCACTTACTATGCTGTAGTTATTACATTCACTTACTATGCTGTAGTTATTACATTCACTTACTCATCTGTAGTTACTACTTGGGATGCATTCAGTTGTCATGTGGTATACATGACCAAGCTGTCTCATTCTTATAATACATTGTTGAATGTAGACATAATAAACAACATTGCAACTTTCAAAGGCAATACATGTGAGATGGACAAACAATTTAATGAAAATTCAAAGAGCAGTTGCTTGTTATAGTTATACTTGTAATGAGACTGTGGTAGCATGAGATTAGTGCATATCCTAATCAAGCCAGTGGTTTGGGTTCAATCCCCCAGAAGCTCTCGTGTTGACGCAGCCTTATGAAATGGGTACCGAATAATTTAAGAATTGTCTTGGAAGGCAAGACAACAGGGAAATGAAATGGACACCCCATTTCATGATGCTGTGGCCTGGAATATGAGATAGTATCACAATTCATACTCCAGTGGCTGTGATACTTTTTACCTTTTTCTTGTAATGTTTAATTATATGGTTACCAGCATCTTAATACATAATTATGTCTTTTGCATTACTTTCCAGGTTTTGAAGGCAGGACATGTGAAATTGACATCAATGAATGTGAGAGCTCTCCTTGCCTCAACAATGGAGTGTGTACTGACAAAATCAACAACTATATTTGTGAATGTAAAAGAGGTATGAATTCTTGGTGTAAATTATACTAGTGTTATTAAGAAAGAAACATATTTAAAATAAAATTATTTGAAAAAATTACAAATCTGTACAATTTTGGGTTTGTCAGTTCAGATTAATTTACTGAGTTGGTTTGGAATGTCTGTAAAACTTTAATCTTTCATTGCATGGAGATATTACTTAACATATTAATTTTGGAAATATTGGAAATGTGAATGGGCACCTGGTCTAATGCTTAATATGCACTGCTTGTTGTCTAGAGGATTCAAGCAATAACAACTATCTCATGTTTTATTTTTATTTTACTTTGCCATTTTTGTGTATCATTTTACTGTGGCATTTTATGTTTTATTTTATTGTCAATGTGTATTGTTGATTCCTAGGTTACATCATTCTATATTGTTGATTTATAGGTTACATCATTCTGTATTGTTGATTCCTAGGTTACATCATTCTATATTGTTGATATCCAAGGCTATATCATTCTATATTGTTGATTCCTAGGCTACATCATTCTATATTGTTGATTCCTAGGTTACATCATTCTATATTGTTGATTCCTAGGTTACACCATTCTATATTGTTTATTCCTAGATTACATCATTCTATATTGTTGATTCCTAGGTTACAGTGGCATCAACTGTCAGTTCAATAAAAACGACTGCGAAGGAATCAACTGTAACAAAGGCACCTGTGTTGATGGTCTGGACACCTACACTTGTAACTGTAACCCCGGTTACACTGGTCAGCATTGTGATTCTCCAATCAATGAGTGTGCTTCCAACCCCTGTAAATATGGAGGCACCTGTCAGGATCTTGACAATGGCTATCAGTGCGACTGTCCACTTGGAACATCAGGTAAGACAAAAGAAAGACATAAGATCAGTCTTATCATCTCATCTCATCTCATCGTGTTCCTCTTGCACCTTGCGGTGTCGAAGTGAAGCATAAACAGCGGGAGAGTGCCCATTTATGGGCTTCATATATCGAGATTCCCATGGACTGTTATTCCCTCTGTCTGTCATTTACATGGTCGGCCTCTTCTTCTGGTTCCATTTGGTTTGTACATCATTGCTTGTTGTGGTATATTGTTAGTTAGTAGCCTAGTTATATGGCTGAACCATTTAACTTGCTGTTTTCTAATGAAATCTAGCGCTGCTATAATCCCCACTTTAGTCTTGATTTCATAATTTCTGATTTTCTCTCTTCTTGATAAATTGAGTATTCTTCTCAGGAATCTCATTTTCATTGTTGAATATTTCTTTTCACGGTTTTTGACATTGGACGGACTCCCCTTGGTAAGATTTTCCTCTCCAAAACCTGCGTTCGGCTTTGCAAGCCGACAGGGGATGTTTCTTACTGCTCAAAGAAAAAAAGTAAGATCAGTGTTCATCATTAAATTTGTCATTATCAGGACAAGAACAGCCCGATCCAAGACTCTGATAATCATGTGAGATGACAGTCCATAACTGCACACACTTATCTACATGGCACATGATGATAATGATAACATGAGAAGTGGGGTGAAAAGTCACAACTCGCTGCTGAGCTTGTCACACAATGACATATTTTACTAAGCTGCAGTGGCATGATGGTTAGTGTTTGCTTGCCAAGGCAGTGGCCAGATTCAATGCCAGGAAGAGGCTGGAATATTTGTCCAGCCAGTATTGCTCTGCAGTTGATCAAACCTCATAAAAATGGGCTCCAGACAGTTTTCAGAAATTTTCTGGCAAGGAAAGGAGATGAGCAAAGTAACTGAATTGACCATCTCATCTCGTACGTCATGGTCTAGAATATGTTAAGGCCTAACATCCTCAATGGCAGGATCTGCTACGGAACTGTGATACACAAAGATCTTATGATTCAGTGACATAAATGAGTGAGGACCTATATTGCTAGGCCACTATATCAGGATACACAGATGGTGATCTTCAAGAATGGTCAACACATTTGTGTCATTTGGAGATGAAATAAAAACAAACAAACAAACCTCTACACAGAAAATCTACCCACAATAGTAAATTACTGGCACCTGGCCATGTTGACAGACAATAGTTTGTTACATTGTGCTTTAAAAAAAGCATAATAGGTGGTAGCGATTGTGACTGAACAGACCAATTTGCACTGTAAATATTCATCCACAATGGATGGATGTGAACACATGCTCATTTCCACCATCACGCACCGTCTGGCGTCTAAAACGCTCAATGTGTGACCTATCTGTAATCATTGTTTCCTTTGTCTTTATTCCATTCCTGATCTTTTCCCTCCATGCAATGCAACCAGTGGCGACTTGCTCCCATGGGGTCAATACCAATCTCAGTATAAATCACGTCCAGCTTACAATAGACAATATGAGGGGGAGTCAATAAGTAAGTCACAAATGGCTGTAGAAAAATAACTAAGTATGATAACAACTTGAAACCTGTTTATTTTTATATATGCATTGTCCCTTTATTTCTCAACATAATTTCCACCAACATTGATGCACATATCTCATCGTTTTATAAGTCCTCCTAAACCAGCTGCATAGAACTGTGTGCTCTGTTTTCTAAACCATGTTTTCACTTCGCATTCAACTCCGGCGTGATTCGTGAATTTCCTCCCACCAAGGTGGGTTTTCAGTGGACTTAGCCCCTAGCTATTTTCACCTTTTTTGGTCCACTGAAAACCCACCTTGGCGGGAGACATTTCGCGAATGACGCCGAAGTTGAATGTGAAGAATGTGAAGTGAAAACATGGTTTAGAAAACAAGAGCACACAGTTTTATGCAGCGAGTTTGGGAGGATTGATAAAACGATGGGATAAGTGCATCATCGTTGGGGAAATTATGTTAAGAAATAAAGGGACAATTTATGTATAAAAATAAACTGGTTTCAAGTTGTTATCATATTTAGTTATTTTTCTACAGCCATTTGAACTTACTTATCGACTTCCCCTCATACATAGCCTGTAAATCTGTGTTAAGGAAAGCCAGGGGAAGCTACCTGATTAATTTCCCAAGATTAAGTTAATAAAAGGGGAAAAAAAGTAAAAGACCCTTTTTACATGCCTTGAGGCACAGTGGACAATTGGTGCCGGGCCCCATATATTTATAAACCAATAAGCACTGGAGTTATGATGTGGTTAGTATAATGTTGGCCGGCTCTACTTCCCAAAACATTTTTGGGTACCCATTTTAAGCTGGCTCAACCTGGGATCTCAGGTCAATTTTTTAAATGTGGATGCAAACCCATGACCACCAGTCATGATGACAGACAAGTGTCCTAGCCACTGCACCATCGCAACTCTCAAGATTAAGTTAATGGGTGATCACTAATCTAGGTTTGTGGTGAAATGGCATACTCACAAACTGTCAGAATAAATGCCTGACATAACTTGATGCTGCTTGATGGCTGTCTGTGCCTGCAGCTTTTCAAACTCAGCAGGGATAAGAGAAAGACAGACAAAGAGAGAGAGAGAGAGAGAGAGGAGAGAGAGATAGAGAGAGACATAGAGAGATAGAGACAAAGATACCCACACGGCAATTAGGGGGGGGGGGGGCATGAATAGAAAGAGACATATACAAACAGAAAAAAAGAGAGAGACATAGAGTAATAGTCAGAGACAAACACACACACACACAGGGTCATAGGGAAGGATGCAGAGAGAGAGAGAGACACACACACAGAGTTAGAGAGAGAAATAGCAAGATAGACAGAGACACACACACACAGGGTGATAGGAGGGATGGAGAGAGGCACACACAAACAGAGGAAAGGAGAGAGATAGTAATAAAAGAGAGAATGATAGGGAGAGAGACAAACTGATGGAGTGGGGAAGAGAGAGAGAAAAAGAGAGTAATGAAAGGACAGATGTCAGTAAATATTAATTTACCTGATGCAGTAACATAACCGACATCACAATTTCTTACACAGGTCGAAACTGTGAGAATAACTTTGATGAGTGTATGACCAACCCATGCAGGAACGGAGCAACTTGTGTGGATGGCATCAACAGCTACACATGTGACTGTAAGCCAGGATTTACAGGCAAGTGTTTATTTGAAACGATTAATTAGATTTCCCAGTATATCTCATGTCTATGTTTTTTATCCATGCGATTGGAGATCACCAGATGTGGAGAATCATGATTGCCCACGCCAGTTGGCATCATAAAAATGGAGTTGACCCGGCGTCATAGAAGTGGGTAGCAGACAATTTTATGGGAAATGTTTGAAGGAAAGGTGACGAGAAATGGAAATGGCACCCTACCTCATGTCATGGCCTCCTACCTCATGTCATGGCCTCCTACCTCATGTCATGGCCTCCCACCTCATGTCATGGCCTCCTACCTCATGTCATGGCCTAGAATGTGTTATCTCCTAACACTTCACACCCACAACAGCAGTATCTGCTATGGGGATGCTTTATACTTCTTATACTGAGTAGTTATGATTCTCTAGCCTGCCATATTTATTAGCTTGTTTATAGTTATATATTGTTTATAGTTATATATTGTTTATAGTTGTATATTGTTTATATGGTTTCTGAGGAAAATGCAAAGAATACCATGGACAGACAGAAAAACCAATTAACAAGTCCTTCAAGAAACAAATGAAGATCGTAAACTGATTAGAGTCATTAGACGTAGACAGTCAAAATTTTTTGGGCATGTTATGAGAAGAAATGACTTGAAGAACTTGGTGACAACTGGCAAGATCGAAGGGAAGAGACCAAGGGGAAGACCGAGACGTAAATACCTGGATAGCTTGGCCACGTGGCATGGTCGAGACGGGAACACGGAGTTGATCCACGACTCAAGTGATCAAGTGAGATGGCTAAACATGACCGCCAACGCTTATCGGCATGGCACACGATGGATGGATGGATTGTTTATAGTTACACATTGTTTATATTTACAAATTGTTTATAGTTATATAGTGTTTATAGCTGTAAAGTGTTTATAGTTATATATTGTTTCTAGTTATATATTGTTTACAGATATGCATTGTTTAATTATTTATCATATTATTTTTAATACAGGCACATACTGTGAAATTGATATTGATGATTGCACACCAAATCCTTGTCACAATGGAGGACATTGCACAGACCAGGTCAATGGCTTTCGCTGCACCTGCCCATCTGGTTACTATGACAACAGGTGTCTGTCAAACATTGATGAGTGTGCTTCCAACCCATGTATCAATGGAGGTCGTTGTGTTGATGGTTACAACAGGTAATTCATGTTGCTTTGTAACCAGTAGTTGTAGTTTCTGTGAACATTAAAAGTTTGTCACATGTATCCTTTACAGTACCTCAGCATTGTTTAGCTGTTTTGTATGTTCTAGTCAATTTTATATTAAGTAGGTTTTGAATCCTGTAATCAGGATTGTGAAACTGCTTTTACTGTCCCTAAGTCACAGACGTCCAAAACATTTGTACAGTTAGCCGGGAAATAAGCATGTTTTACTACAGACGACAGGAGTTTCACATATCTATAGTTTACTGTCAGTGCAAGAGAAAAGCAAAAAACAAAATTTATATCTTAATACAACAAAGAACAGAAATACCCTGTCTGTTACCCTTTTTTACACAACATGAAGGAATATTGGGGATTTGTTGGTTGGCCTATGTTTCCCATTATAGCTGCGCTGTGGTAAACGCTTCTTTTAAGATATCGCTCAAAGCTTTTGGAATTCATCACGATACATGGGAGACTGCTGCCAAAGACTGAAATTCATGGCATACGTCATTATTTCTTCTAATTATGCCATATAATTTGCCATTGTCAACTTGTTATACTTACAAATACTTTAATTCTTTTCCTGTCTTCTCTTTATTAGTTTACATAATGGCAACTTATAAAACTTATTTTGCCAGGATGAGAAGAAATACCAAGATAAAAAAAACTGTAACGTCATTATTCTTCTAATTATGCCACGGAATTTGCCATTTTCCACTTGTTATACTTATGAAACTAACATGACTGCAAGAGCTGTGAAAAAACCACCACAGGAGATCCTCCTCCTGGAACATCAAGCATTCTTTGCCCACATTGTCAAAGAACATTTCAAGCCAAAATAGGCCTTACTAGCGATCTTAGAACTCATGGCTCCAAACTCTCAACCCCATGGGAAGAAATGAATGGTCATCATCATTCTTGATGGACAAACATCACCACAACCATTATAGAATGTACTACAGTCACAAAGACAGTGACATTTATACATGAGACAACACTGCAGATATAAACTATTTCAAGTGAACGAAAGAAGATGACTACGGTTACCTAAGTTTTGTTTTGACAAGAAAATTAACTGCTGGGTATTACAATATGGCAAAAAATGGAGTTTCTTGTGGTGTGAGACTAAGGAAACAGGATGTCGGGTTTGAAATTAGCTGCTGAAATAAGTAGTGAAAGAGGTAATGGAAGTATGATGGTTTATAACATTCCAGTCTACATGCAGAATTTTCCCTCTTTCTCTGAGTTTTCATATTTTGTTAGATTTAAATCACAGTTATTTCAAAGTGTTAGTTTCCCAAAACTATTTTGATGCGGTACATGCTTATAAAAATAATATTTTTAAATTACAAGTAGAACAGACCGGAATGAAGCTTTTCTTAAGATGTTAGGTCTACCTCTGTGTACACTAGGAAATATTTGCACTAATTACTGGGCTTCCATCTTTAAGAGTTGCATTGATAGAAACCTGAAGTTACAGATTCTGAGATTTGTGTTAATTCTTGCTTGTTCAGGTTTGACTGTGAGTGCCCTCAGGGATATACTGGCTATCGATGCCAGACACAGATCAACGAATGTTTGTCTAATCCGTGTCAACATGGAGGCACTTGCCAGGATCACCTCAACTACTACACCTGTACATGCAGAGCTGGGTATACAGGTGAGGACATTTGGTTGTAATCTGTATATTGAATTGTTAATGTGGTTAAAAAGTTACATTCTCAACATCAACGGAATGGAAAGGCTAACCACCTATTTGTCCTTGTACTGAGATCTACAGAATCGTGAGAACCTAACCTACAAATATATATATGTGTATTATGTTGCATGCTGGTCTCCGTTGCGAAGGGATTACGGCCGCAGTTCGTAATCCTGTATACCCACGTTCAAAACACAGCTGCATGCGATCTGGCAGCAGACCGTCTTGCATTGGTTTTGCGTTGGTATCGGTGCCGGTCATTCAGAAAGCTGCTGAATATAAACTTGCCAAGAGATCACAGTGGGAGAAATGCTGGTTGGCTGCGATGTCTTGTAAAAAGGATAAAGTATATGCAACAACAAAAAAAGTTTGCCATTGCTTTCTGAATGCCAAAATTCAATGTTTATGTCCAACTGACAGGTGTTGTAAGTTAAACCCGTACTCTTCCATCAGTGCACTGGAAGTTTAAACACAAGCTCACTAAGCCCCGTGGGCATGCAGATATATATATATAGCGCAAGTCGTCCAGCACCAGTAAAGTGCTTTGATTCCTGTAGAAAGAAATTCTCTTGGTCATGTTTGTAACCACTTGTGCACCACCTGCTGTACTTCTTCATCGGACTGAAAAGTGTTGAAACTTCCTACTCCACTCATACACTTGATGGATTGACAGGCATGCATCACTATACTGAACCTTCATTCACCGATGAATTTCTATAGGTTTCACCCCTTCTCTGATCAAATACTGATAGCAGAACGCTGCTCCTCTTTGGTGCATGTCAAAAGTCCTTATGTCGTCACCGTGTTTGTCTGCACTGTGATGTCACATGCCTAACACTCTTGACATCCTTAACAAAAATATTGACAGGTTACAATAAAATGTCATGGTTATTATAATTTATATCTCAACTTTTAAGGTTTTGATTTGAAGCCCCTTGAACTATGTTACAGGAATTTTAATGAATGTGCTTATATTACAGGACTCACTTGTGAGACAAACAAATGAATGTGCTTATATTACAGGACTCGCTTGTGAAACAAACATAAATGAATGTGCTTATATTACAGGACTCACTTGTGAGACAAACATAAATGAATGTGCCAACAACCCCTGCTTACATGGCAAATGCATTGACCAGATTGACAACTACCTGTGCCATTGTGACGTGCCATACACAGGGAAGAACTGTGACTTCAAGATGGACCCCTGCAGCCCCAATCCTTGCCAGAACTCGGCCCAGTGTGTGCCCCAGAACAACTACCAGATGTTGTTTAAGTGCAACTGTCCTGTGGGCTACACAGGTGGGTACAACTTCATCCAACAACTAATCTGCTGATTGTTATTATTCTGTGTTAAATTGCTCTCTCTTCTATGTTTGTGCTGATTGTTATTATTCTGTGTTAAATTGCTCTCTCTTCTATGTTTGTGCTGATTGTTATTATTCTGTGTTAAATTGCTCTCTCTTCTATGTTTGTGCTGATTGTTATTATTCTGTGTTAAATTGCTCTCTCTTCTATGTTTGTGCTGATTGTTATTATTCTGTGTTAAATTGCTCTCTCTTCTATGTTTGTGCTGATTGTTATTATTCTGTGTTAAATTGCTCTCTCTTCTATTTTTGTGCTAATTGTTATTATTCTGTGTTAAATTGCTCTCTCTTATATTTTTGTGCTAATTTTTGTTATTCTGTGTTGATCGTTCTTTCTTCTATTCTAGTGCTGACTGTAACTGTTGTTTTGTGTGTATGATCTATGCTAGTCCTGATTTTAGTTATTATTCTCTGTTCATCTTTCATGAGTGAGCCACTTTAGGTTCATTACGGCAGGCAAGAAGCACTTGAGAGCTTCTGAAGCATGGCTCACACCAAATGTGTAGACTATATGATGCTTTCAAGGTGCTTCGAAGCCAGATGGGTATGAAGATGTTTTCCATTCTTGGTATGGGCTTTTGATAATTTCCTCATTGGTTTTCTTCTAACCACCACAAAGCCTGCTCTGTTCTGGTACCTCTTGTAAAACCACTTTGATATTAAAATAAGGTTAATTTTAATCTTGTGTTGTTGTGCTGCCATTGTTCAATCAATCAGGTGCCGTCTCCGCAATGAAGGTTGGCTGCAATGGATCTCCAAAACTGTCTGTCTCTCGCCTTGTCTGTACATTCTGTCAGGCTGATGTTCGTCCATCTCTTGATGTTATCCTTCCACTTGTATCGTTATCTACCTCTTGCTCGCTTGCCCTCAACCTTGCCTTCCAGTATCGTTTTTATAAGAGTATCATGTCTTTTAACGTGGCCAAAATATTTCACTTGTCTCCTCTTTATTTCTTTCATCAACTCTCTCTTCATTTCCAGTTTTTTTAGGACCTCTGCATTTGATTGTTTTTTGCTGCCATTGTTAGCATCTTTCAATTCCACAGTCTTTTTTGTGTTTGTGAATAATTTTAGGTAGTCGCTGCGAGCAGGATATCAATGAGTGTGCACAGAACAACCCGTGTAGAAATGGAGGAACATGCCGCAACACACAAGGCTCATATGTGTGTCTGTGTGTCAATGGCTTCGAGGGAAGACAGTGTGAGATCAATCATGATGACTGTGAACCCAGTAAGTGTTATTTTGATAGCACACTAGTTTGATAACTCAATATTTTTTTTAATGTCGTATTCAATTGCAGTAAAATGTTATTTAAGATGCTGTGCTACCATGTACAAGCATAAATACACATCTCACAGAGAAGACATATGCAAGCAGTTATATTAATTATTCATCATCATCATCAGCATGTGCTGTGTCATTAGGCGTAAGCATTCATGTCTTTCCATAGATCTTGGGCCTTGGTTTTCCTAGCCGAATCTGCTGAGAATATTCCACTATGTCATGTCTCAGTTTATCCAGCATCATTTCTCTCAGTCTTCCAATTAATTATTCACTTTATTTATTTATTTATTTTTGGTTTTAGCCATAGTGGTTAGTGCATTTAGCTGCTTAGACAGCAGTCTATGGCACTCCCCGGCAGTGGAAGGAACAGTTTTTCCCACCAGTGCTGCTCCGAAGTCGACTTAATCTCATAAAATGGGCACTGGATATTTTCTAGAACTTTCTGGGAGTCGTTTGGGGAGAAGGGCAGTGAGGAAGAGAATTGGTACCTGAGTCATTATGCTGTGGTCTAAAATGTGTGAACACAGGGGTTACCTCCAAGCTCTTCCAAGTTTATTCATTCACACTCCAAGATTCACTGCTATACAGCAAAACAGAGGGGGCTGTGTGGTCTCGAGGTATGGTGTCCGTCTTGAGTGCTGGAGTTCCCAGGTTCAAGCCCCGGTGAGGGCCATGATTTTTTCACGTGGACTTCTAGTAAAAAAATTTCCCCTGGTCTCTGGGTAGTGAGATTGGACACCCTTGTGTATTGTTGCGCACGTAAAAAATACCTTGACAGTTGGAAATCGAAAAAGAGTAGCCTTACAGCACTGCCCGAGCAAAATTGAGTTAAAAATCTACCCAAAGTATTTCAGGATCCTCGCCAGTGCTATGGAGTTCGTGCACTGAGCTGAGATTCTCTGGACTCAGGCTTGAGTTAGAAGTAGGACAGAGCACTTATGGGTTACACCTGTGTGCCGTGATGTTGATCCATCAACTAAAGTAAACTAAACAGCAGAACAGATTTGGTATAATATTTCAGTTTTCTGATTCAGTAAACATCTTTCATTACACAAGATAACCATGTCATCTGACATTAGATACAAGTATGTCAGCTAATTTGGTTTCATCTTTGTTTCAGACCCTTGCTTAAACGGAGGGACATGTGTTGATGGTGTGGGCAAATATGACTGCAGCTGTGTTAGCGGGTTTGGAGGACAGCACTGCCAGAATGACATTAACGAATGTGCTTCTAATCCGTGTGTCAATGGTGGAGTGTGTACAGATTATGTCAACTCCTACACATGTACATGCAAGGCTGGCTTCAGCGGAGTCCACTGTCAGGTCAATGATAATGACTGTACTAGGAGGTGAGGGTGGCAGTTCTGCTGCACAGTAGCTTGTTTAAATTTACAGTTCCAGCTTTTTTATCTTGATGCTTCTTCTCATCCTGGCAAAATAAAGACAGGAGAAGAATTAAAATATTTTTTAAGTATAATAAGTTGAAAATGGCCAATTCCTTGGCATAATTAGAAGAAATAGAAAACTATTAATTATATTATATGGATATGGAATTTAACGGGAAATAACATTATCCCAAGAATAAGTTTATGGACAATCGCAATGCTAGATTTATGGCAGATTCACATATATAAAAAAACTTCAATCATGTTATGTTGTTATCTCTATTGATATCCCCACATATGTGTGATTAGTTCTCCAATGCAGCAGCCATCTCAAGTAACTCTACTCACTGTTCCCATGAGAAATTGGTTGTAATGTCCCTTCTCTCACCTTCAAAGATGGCATTGACGTGCTTGGCCAGGATTGACTCCCAATTCGCGTAATCAAACTAATGTTAGATATGTGTCGCTGCCAGCCAGCTAGTTTCATACTGCATTGACAATATCGACCCTGTCCATTGCTTCTTCCTGTATGTATAGGCAGGTTGATATGACACTGTCATGACACTGTGACATAAATATGCCTGGGCACAAAATATTGCTTCATTAGTAGCTTCCTATACAAGTTACCATAGTTCTATACAAGTTACTGTAGTTCTATACAAGTTACCATAGTTCTGGATAACAAGATTGCAGGATAACAAGATTGCAGGGCACGCGCCTACCTCAGAATTAACGCAAACACACAACATCCACTGCATAGTGAAATTAGGAAGGTGAAGGGCAGCAGGTTAAAAAGAGGACGGTCGTGGATGGGTCAAGCCGAAGACATTCTTCAACAGGTGTGTTCACTTGAGGACTTAGAACCTGGCGAGGAGTGGGTGCAAGTGCCAACAGACTTCTGCACATCCTTTTCAGTTTGCATCCAACTTGACAGAAAATGCAGACAAGAAAATCCGGCTGCTGTTGAGGCTGAAGTACAAGCGTTGATTTTCGAGAATTCGCTAGACGGTGACGCGGTCATCTACACAGATGGGTCGGTCGTCCGACATGTGAGAAGCTCATGGGCCTTTACAGCTCGGGCCGGAGGGAGAATTGTGAAGGAGGACTCTGGTGCTTTTACTGAAACCACAAGTAGCCTGACCATGGAAGTCATGGCAGTAAGTAAATCAATAACATGGCTCGAGACACAGACATTCACTAGGGCTTGTTTCCTTAGCGACTCAATGAACATGATCAAGAGGATAGAGGAGGGGTCGATCCGAAGAGAATGGTTGCTGTCTCTGGAGCGGTCTCGACTGGCAAAGATTAGTTTCATCTTCGTGCCAGGGCATGCGGGAGTACAAGGAAATGAGCGGGCTGACAAGCTCGCAGGTGAGGCTACTGTGGAGGGCGGACGCGCCATGGACCAGGCCGACATTCTGAATGCTCTACGAGAAGTAAGACTTTTGCGAGAACCAAGTGATGACTGTGAATCTACAACAATGGCCAGACTGCGAGAGCAGCAAATTAAAAGAGGTGTGGCCAAACAAGAACACTACGCAGGAAGCCAAAGAAGATTGATAAACCAACACAGAACTGGCGTCGTTAGCCGCTACACGCTGCGGGATTTGCTGAGGAGGGGATCTGAGCACTTATGGACTGAATGGTTCGATGTGCAATGAGGATGATCTGTCGACTAACTAACTAACTAACTACCATAGTTCTATACAAGTTACCATAGTTCTATACAAGTTACCATAGTTCTATACAAGTTACCGTAGTTCTATACAAGTTACCATAGTTCTATACAAGTTACCATAGTTCTATACAAGTTACTGTAGTTCTATACAGGTTACCATAGTTCTATACAAGTTACTGTAGTTCTATACAAGTTACCATAGTTCTATACAAGTTACCATAGTTCTATACAAGTTACTGTAGTTCTATACAAGTTACCATAGTTCTATACAAGTTACTGTAGTTCTATACAAGTTACTGTAGTTCTATTCAAGTTACTGTAGTTCTATACAAGTTACTGTAGTTCTATTCAAGTTACTGTAGTTCTATACAAGTTACTGTAGTTCTATACAAGTTACTGTAGTTCTGTACAAGTTACTGTAGTTCTATACAAGTTACTGTAGTTCTATACAAGTTACTGTAGTTCTATACAAGTTACTGTAGTTCTATTCAAGTTACTGTAGTTCTATACAAGTTACTGTAGTTCTATACAAGTTACTGTAGTTCTATACAAGTTACTGTAGTTCTATACAAGTTAATGTAGTTCTATACAAGTTACTGTAGTTCTATACAAGTTACTGTAGTTCTGTACAAGTTACCATAGTTCTATACAAGTTACTGTAGTTCTATACAAGTTACTGTAGTTCTATACAAGTTACTGTAGTTCTATACAAGTTACTGTAGTTCTATACAAGTTACTGTAGTTCTATACAAGTTACTGTAGTTCTATACAAGTTACTGTAGTTCTATTCAAGTTACTGTAGTTCTATACAAGTTATTGTAGTTCTATACAAGTTACTGTAGTTCTATACAAGTTACTGTAGTTCTATACAAGTTAATGTAGTTCTATACAAGTTACTGTAGTTCTGTACAAGTTACTGTAGTTCTATTCAAGTTACTGTAGTTCTATACAAGTTACTGTAGTTCTATACAAGTTACTGTAGTTCTATACAAGTTACTGTAGTTCTATTCAAGTTACTGTAGTTCTATACAAGTTACTGTAGTTCTATACAAGTTACTGTAGTTTCCTCCTTCATATGTGTATTATATCAGTGAATATTGTAGTACTTCAAATTGCATGAAATGGAAATTGTTTTAACAAACAAAACCTATGATTTGTTAAGTGCATTCTTTTTTTTTTCTACCCATTATCTGCATTGGGGCAAAGACTCTCAATGAACTCACTCCAGGCTATCCTATCTTTTGCCATCTCCTACAGCTCTCTCCATGTCCTCCCAGTATTATTCATCTCTGCCTCTAATTCTCTACTCCTTGTGTTTTTTAGGTCTCACTGAGAAAAGAATTAGAAGATGATCAGTATTATTTATATTTGCTATATGAAATGTATACCAAATACACCTTCATACACTTTCTCCTAATAATAAAACAAAAACGCTACCAAATAGCATTGAAATTAGAGTGTTAAAGAAAATATCTGAGAACTGATAATGTCCCCAAACATGTTGCAGCCTGTTTAGAAAAAAAAAATATTGTTTTATCAGGGAACATTTTCTTTTTTCTTTGCAGCTCCTGTCTCCATGGTGGAACATGCATCGATAAAGTTAATGGCTACGACTGCAACTGTGCGCCTGGTTATACAGGAAGTAACTGCCAATACAACATCAACCCATGTGATTCTAATCCGTGTGTTAACGGCGCTTCCTGTTTTAATGGGGCTGATAGTTATCAGTGCTACTGTCCTTATGGCTTTACCGGGGCTAGATGTGAGGTGAGCGCTGAGAATTGCTTTATATTTAAACTGAAATGAACATGTAAATGTTGCAATGTTGTCTTTATCAACAAACAAAAGAACAAGAATACTTCACTGGAAAACTTAAATCTCACAATCATAGAGACATAATTTACATCTTGCACGACTGAAGATAAAAAACAGTCCTAAGTCTGAGAAATGAAAACATGGATTCGTGAAATGAGAAAGGGGTGTTAAAAACCGAAACAAAAAAGTATTCATGTATTCTTTGTTCTTTGGTAAAAACAGGTCAAAACTTTTTCTTGTATCTGAGTGTGTGTTTTTCCTTTCATCGAGTTTCCCAGTTATATTTTGTGTCAGTTTGGATTCATATTGAAAGCTCTCTGACTATACCCATCATATGGAAGGGATCCTACAAGGAGCAGTAAGAATACATAAGGTCATTACCAACATCAGTCCAGGCGGAATGTTCGATGGCTGGGACGTTGTCAAGATGTTACTGGTTTCATTGACAGCATTCATTTTCACCTCTACAGGTGTTCAGAGTCATAGAGGACTGTCGCTTCTACTGCTACTGTCACAACCACTACAACTGCTACTGTCACAACCACTACAAATGCTGCTGTCACAACCACTACAACTGCTACTGTAGTACTATAGTATTACTCTCTATCTCTATCTCCCTCTGTCTATCTATCTGTTCTTCCTGTCTGTCTGTCTGTCTGTCTGTCTGTTCATCTATCTATTTATGTGTCTATCTCTCCATCTCTCTCTCTCTCTCTCCCCCCCCCCCCCCCCCCCTTGTATGCCTTGAGGCGTACTGAGTGTACAGTGCTAGTCACAAATGTTTATAGACCACATCAGCACTTAATGGGTTATGTGTTTTCTAAGACATGGTGCAAATACCTCAGACAGCCACAGTAACTAACAAGCGCCTGGAAAAGGCTAATGAAATCAGAACATAAATACAAACCTAAGGAGACAAACAATGATCTTTGGTCATGTCATGAGAAGAGAGGCATTGGAAAACATCCTGACAACTAGAAAGACCAGTAGTAGAAGGGGCAGAGCCTGAGGTCCAATGCTGGATGAACTGGGAAGTGGGATGAAGGAAGATCACCAACAGAATTGATCCAGTTCACAAAGGAACAAGATCTGTGGAGATGCATGTATGCCAGTTGCCAGTTCACAAGGAACAAGATCTGTGGAGATGCATGTATGCCAGTTGCCAGGTCACAAGGAACAAGATCTGTGGAGATGCATGTATGCCAGTTGCCAGGTCACAAGGAACAAGATCTGTGGAGATGCATGTATGCCAGTTGCCAGTTCACAAGGAACAAGATCTGTGGAGATGCATGTATGCCAGTTGCCAGTTCACAAGGAACAAGATCTGTGGAGATGCATGTATGCCAGTTGCCAGTTCACAAGGAACAAGATCTGTGGAGATGCATGTATGCCAGTTGCCAGTTCACAAGGAACAAGATCTGTGGAGATGCATGTATGCCAGTTGCCAGTTCACAAGGAACAAGATCTGTGGAGATGCATGTATGCCAGTTGCCAGGTCACAAGGAACAAGATCTGTGGAGATGCATGTATGCCAGTTGCCAGTTCACAAGGAACAAGATCTGTGGAGATGCATGTATGCCAGTTGCCGGTTGGCAGGGCACTTTTTTGGGGGGGCGCTCCCTCACTTTGAACTCAAGTATAGTCCATACACACTATTTTCAAGTAGCATTGGAATGAATGTTGTGTGTGGATTAGCTTTTCCTATTACCAGTGTTCCTCACCATCAGGCGAACCAACTCTAACTTCAGAGGTACTTGTAATTTACGTCTCCAAGTTAAAGACGAGAAGTCAACATTTTAGTCTCAACTGTCAAGTGTAGGGGTTTGAACCCCTTACCTCGGCATCAGCACACAAAATATAACATTCGTTCTTATCCATTCAGCCATGCTGACATCTAGGCAGGGCACATGATGATGATGATGAATCAGCACTTGATGGGTCATGTGATCAGTATCACAGTGGCCGCCTTTACTTCCCAGGACATTTCCAGATGTCCATTTTAGGATATGAGCCCAGGTCAATGTTTAAATATCCTGCTTGTAGGGGATTTGAACACATGACCACTAGGCTGACAGGCAGGTGTGCTAGCCACTAGCTATTATGACTCCCATGACTATTTTTACTTTATTCCTGAAGCAATTTCCTGCTAGTGACCTGTGATGTGACAGTGCTATCACATTTGATAAGCCTGAATGTGGATGACTAGGTGGCCCTCACTTCCACAGGCGATGAGCTCAGGGATCAGGGCTCTTAATTCTACAGCCACAACAATTACTACTATACAACTATTACCACTATTAAAACTGCTGCTACTTTAAACAATAATTGTGTGTGTATTTAGAATCTCTGTTTTGAAGCTGACTGTTGATTATCTCCAGGGCTTTGTGGACTGGTGCAGTCAGAATCCATGTCAGAATGGGGCTGAGTGCGAACAGATTGCCAACAACTTCCAGTGTGAATGTCGTAGCGGCTGGACTGGCAAGCTCTGTGATGTCCAGTTTGTTACTTGTGCTGCGGCAGCAGCCCAGAAAGGTAGGAACATTTTTCAGTCGTGATTTTTTTCTGTTGGGTTTTTTTTTTTTAAAGTCAGAACTTCTCTGCAGAGATGTGATAATAAGATAACATAGACTTAGTGAATTCCAGTGTTGTTGTGTAAATCATGGTTTTATACTTCAAGTTGGTGTCTCAGTATGTGCTGTTGCAATTATGTCATGTTTGTCCCATTGAATTGTTGCTCTAAAATTATGGGATAAAAGAAATTAAGCTAATTAACTGTTGAAACAGAGTGGTTTAATATAACAACCGGATAGACCAGAGGTGGGTCAAAAGTGTATCATGTATCTTTTAAAAATGAAAAAGGACCCTCGAAGGAGTGGTGAAGTGATTACAACCCTGCCTGGCACTCTTAAGGTTGTGGGTTTGATACCGGGCTATGACATTAAGTTCACAAGTGCAATTTTCTCTGAGCTGGAGCCACAGAGTTTGTGCTTTGTGCAACACTTTTGGCAGCCATATGGGATAAAACCTGGTGCAGTGAAGTCAATCTCCTGGCCTTTTAAACCAGATTTGTTTACACATCTTGAGACGTGTTGGGTACACAGTGCTTATCTCATATTTTTACAGACCAACTGGCGCATGATGATGCCTGTAGCTTTCAATTCTTATCTTGCCTAGTGTGTCCTATCTCAGCTTCTGTTTTGTATGCCTATGAGTGCTTATCCATGTCTGTCGATTTGACTCTTGCAGGCTGGAGGGAAGTATTTAGTGGACATGTTTCCAAACATTCATATTGGAATAACTTCTATTGAACTTTTTGTCATGGTTTTCAGTTTTAAATATCTTCTTTATTGCCACTTCATCATAACAATCATCCTTCAGTAGCTTGTCCTGTACAGAACTCTACCCCCTAACATTTACCCCCTAACATTTTTTTCTCTTAGATTGCTATAGTATTCTAGGTATCTGTAAAGAAGGTAGTTTGCCATCAGTGACCATACTGGTCACAAGGCTGTCAAAGATCTTCTATCACAGTCTTCCTCTTTCTCTCTTTTCACAATTCTTCAGTTTCAATTAAACCATTACCCCTGCCCTGTTAAACCTCAAAGAGAAGTTATATATTAGGGTCCATCCCTGGTTCAGATTAATAATCCTGTTTTTGTCTTCCCGTAATGTGGCTTTAAAATGCTGACTGCCTCTGTCTGTTTATAATAAGTTATCTTTGTGTCTTTGCCTCTTTGAAAACATTTAAGTTACTCATTTTGGCTGACCAGGGAATTTTCATCATTCTTGTGTAAAACTACATCTCTGAGAACTCTAGAGATTTTCACAGCCATCATTTATTATAAAAGGGGCATAAATCAGCCCTACAAACTGTGGTTTTATTATTCAAGGGACACAAACCAGCTTCTGTAATCAACGATCATTATTCAAGGGACATAAACTAACTTCTGTAATCAACAGGTCATTGTTTAAGGATAATAAACCAAATTCTGTGACTGTTTTCAGGTGTAACTGTTCAACAGCTGTGTCAAAATGGCGGCACATGTCACAACACTGACAACACTCACACCTGCGTCTGTAGCAAAGGCTATGAAGGCTCCTACTGCGAGAACGAGATTGACGAGTGCGCATTCGCCCCATGTGTGAATGGGGCCACTTGTATTAATTTGATTGGCAAATACTCCTGCCAGTGTGCAAAAGGTTTTCAGGTAAGAAATTTGTTTCTCTCTTTTAATGACCTCCCATCTCTCTCTCTCTCTCTCTCTCTCTCTCTCTCTCTCTCTCTCTCTCTCTCTCTCTCTCTCTCTCTCTCTCTCTCTCTCTCTCTCTCCCCCCCCTCCCTCCCTCCCTCTCTCTATTTTTCTGTCTGTCTCTTTTCCCATCTCTTTCTCTCTCTCTCTCTCTCTCTCTTTCTCTTTTTTTCCCCTCCCTCCTTTCTTCCTCCTCCTACAATTTTTTCCACATGTGAATATAATTATCACATCTTTTGACTTTCATTTGCAAGATATGAATGTAAAATGTTCCCTTTGTCAGTTGATATGCTCTATGTTTTAATCATTGCCATTTGAATTTCCCCAACAATGTTGCCGTAAACTATTTCATAACGATACCCCCTTGTTGCACCGACAGGGCCAGAATTGCGAGTTGGATGTTGACAACTGTGCCAATCAGCCATGTGACAACGGCGGCATCTGTCACGACCAGGTCGATGATTTTGAGTGTTCCTGTCCCCCAGGCACCGCAGGCTTCTTGTGTGAGATCAATGACAATGACTGCCTGTATAACACCTGTCACAATGGAGGAACATGTGTGGATAAGGTAGGTCAGAGGATACCTGAAGTACCTGTCTGGCGTCAGTCATCATCATCACCATCATTATGTGTTCAGCAAACTGGCTTAGGCGATCATGTCTCTCCACAGATCTTGGGTCTTGGTGTTCTGGATCAACTCTACTGATGATATTCCTCCATGCCACTGTCTCAGTCCATCCAGCAATATTTCTCTAAGTCTGTCTCTGCCTCTTTTCCCACAAATCTTTCCAGTCATCTCCCTGTTTTCCAATACCTCTCTACTATTACATGACCACAGAATGCTGTTTGTCTCATTCTTATAGTTATATAGAATGTATTACTTTTATTAGCCTCTTACATGTAATTGTTATTAGTTACTCTGGCATCCCAAGATATTTACAAAATTCATCTTAGGAACAACATCTCTGTTGCTTCCGCCCTCTTCTTAATTTTTTCATTTACATTCTCTTATTCACGGTCATACAGCAAAGCAGGTTCTACATAACATTTCATCACTCTCTTTCTTACATTCAATGATAGTGACTTATTGCATGAGATACTTCTAATTTTTTTTAATGCAATTTTTGCATGTCCTATTCTGCCCTTAATCTCGGTCATGCACCTTCCATCTAATGTTTTGATTACCCCTAGGTATTTAAGTATATCAACTGATAACAGTGACCTTGTATAACCTCTATCAAACAGAGGAACATGAGTAAGTCAGGAGATGCCTGAAATGCTACATTTGTCTCACATGTTCCCTGTGAAGTGTCTAACCAGGGCATCTCACAAAGTGTGGGGTACAGTCAGCCAACCATAAACATCTCTGCACACAATTTAGCCATGTCCTGTTGACAAACAAAACTGTGACAACAAAATAACACATCCTTAAGTTTTACTCAGTCTGTAACATACTTCAACTCAGTTGCTGTTTAGGCCATTCACAGGCAACAGTTTTGTTTCTAAATAAAAACAGTGCCAATACTACTTTTCAAGTTTTTTTAAAATACTTCTTTTATCATGAAAAACAAGGTGTTGACTTGTCTGTGGTTCTTTGTTTTCTTTATAGTCTCAAAATTGTTCTGTTGTTGGTTACTAGGTGGCAGCATGGTGAATTTGCTGTTTACATTTAAGAATTATTTACATGTAAATTGACATCAGTGATTCATTAAAAAGCCATTGCATATTTACTGTTACTTGTATTTGTTTTATGGGAACTGCAGTAGTTCAGTGGCTAGCACACCTGTCTGCTTTCTTGATGGTCGAGTGTTGAAATCTTCAACAAGGCAATTTTTTTTAAAATTTTTGATTAACCTGGGCTCCCTGGTCGACCCAGCCTGAATTGGGTAGCAGGAACTTTACTGGAAGTCAAGATGGCTACCATGATGACCACAACACCATTCGAGTGCTGATTGGGCTACAACAACAGTATGGGGCTAGCACCATATCCAATACGTCTCATGGCACGTAAAAAAATCTTTTACTCACTTCCTTTTTACCTGTTTATTTTTGTATATTATTTCTACCTTTGTTGCCATATTTGTTTAGATTAATTTCTATGCTCTGACAATTCTTACCATTTTACACAACAGGTTGGAGGATATGAGTGTGTGTGCCCACCAGGATTCGTTGGTCAGAGGTGCGAGGGTGATGTCAATGAGTGTCTCTCCAATCCCTGTGATCCGTACGGGACGCAGGATTGTGTTCAGCTCAACAACAGTTTCAGGTGTGAATGCAAGTCAGGATGGACAGGTGTGTTACTACGTTATTTCATGTATCCTGTAATATGTCAGAGTATACATAAATGAAAAAACTGTATCTGGTAATATATATAAATGACAAAACTGTATCGTATCTGGGTATACATAAATGGAAATACTGTATCAAATAAGAGTATGTATGGTAATGAATAAGTTATATCATATTAGGGTATATATTAATGAATAAACTATATCATGCTGTTTTAATAGATATAAATAAAAGATAAAGATATAGATAAAAGATAATGATATAAGTAAAAGTGTAACTGTATCAATAAGACATAAAGAAATAAATTGTCTCATAAAGAGGTATAACAAATAAATAAACTATTATATAAGGATGTAAATAAATTAATATGCTGTGTATATGTCTGAATAAATATAGAAATATACCTGAATAACCATTATATAATAAAACCATTAAAATTTTCATTGAGAGGTATAGGATAAGAGTATGATTTAGAATGACTCTGTAATGTCAGAATTTGAGAATTCCAACTTTCAGAGAAATGTTTATTTTCCTGTTAAATGACTTGATTTATTTTATATAAACCAGTATTAACATTGAATTCTCAAGGTCGTACCTGCAACATGCGGCAAAAGTGTGACCAGAGTCCTTGTGAAAATGGCGGAGACTGTCGTGACACAGAATTTGGTGCCATCTGTACTTGTAAATCGGTAAAGAATTCTCTTTTGGCTTTTTTGCTTATGTGTCAGTGGTTTTGTAATGGCTAGCTCACTAGTGTGCTTTCTTATTTAGTACAGTGAACAAATTAATGAACACAAGAAGTGATGTTGGTAAGCTTTACTACAACACAGTCACAGGTGACAAAGCTGAGTTGGGTTGAGTTGAGTCAAGAACCAACATCATAGCACTTGAGACATTCCCATATAGGCATCACTCTCATCTGCCAGAGCCAGCAAAGAGTCCCAGTACTAATGGTTCCAGGTGACAAAATGGATATTGATTGTGGCTGGAACCCTTGTCAGTATACAAAAAATAAACAGACTACGTTAAAAAAATATATATAAGTTACTGAACTGAGCCCATTAGTTTGAGTGGAATCTGTGTAGAGCTAGCACCTTTACACAAATGCATGCTGAAGTCAGATACATTAAACGTTTAAATGGATAAGAGGTCAGAAGAAGTTCCAAATCCTGACACTGAAAGGCGAAAAGGAAAAAACAGTAACTTTAGACATACTTAGATATGACATAATGTGAAATGCAGCAGCACAAATAAATGCACACTGTGTGTTTACGGCTGCCTACATCAATAATTTTTACACACTTGCAGGGTTTTAAAGGTGACTTCTGCCAGATAAAGATGTCTGACTGCGACTCCAGTCCTTGCAAAAATCAGGGCACATGCTCGGTTACTGCAACAGGCTACGAGTGTCTGTGTCCTGTAGGTGCCAGTGGGATCAACTGTGAGATAGATGCTGTGGACGAGTGTAAAGACAAACCATGCAAGAACGGAGGAACATGTTTCAACAAGATAGGTAATCAGTTTATTCTGTTGGTTTCCTCATCCTATATCACCTTCTTCTTCTTCTTCTTCTTCTTCTTCTTCTTCTTCTTCTTCTTCTTCTTCTTCTTCTTCTTCTTCTTCTTCTTCTTCTTCTTCTTCTTCTTCTTCTTCTTCTTCTTCTTCTCCTCCTCTTCTTCTCCTTCATCGTCGTCATAGTCGTCATCACCTCTTCTTCTTTTTCCTTCTCCTTCTTTCTCCTTCTCCTCCTTCTTTCTCCTTCTCCTCCTTCTTTCTCCTTCTCCTCTTCCTTCTTTCCTCCTTCTTCTTTCTTCTTCTCCTTCTCCTTCATCTTCATCAACATCATCAAGAGGAATGCCTCTAATACATCCTTCAATCTCTATTGCCATTTATGTTTCCATGAACCACAAAGTGCCAATTAGTCTATTAAAACTTTGGGTCTAGAAATGCAACTTAAGGTTGTTTAAAAGGGTCTATAATTTAATTGCCTTTTCTCCCTTTATATAATGCACATGTCTTTATTAACATAATGCATGTAATTTCTCTCATCACATAATGCATTGCGGATTGATAAAGAGGATAATACAAGGGTAATTAACAAGATGTGATAAAAAAACAAATTATATCTGATTCTTACATGTATATGGCAATTTTTGTTTTGTTTCATGTTACATGTATGGCAAATTTTATCTTGTTTCGTGTTACATTTGCATGGCAATTGTTATCTTGTTTCATGTTAAAATAATACACCTGTAACATACATGAAAGAACAAGCAAGTTCTAAGGAAACAAAGGAAGTGAAATAAAGAATTGGGAAGTCTTTAAAGTGCAGGTTTTTAAACACAGTTTTGTTGGTTAATACTGACTTCATAAAAATATGTTTGAATATAAAAAAAACTGCCAGTTTAAGTTTAAGAGGTAGTCATTAATCAATCTGGCCTTTAAACTCCATCATAATTCTGTCTCTCAAGGTTATTTTGAATGCCAGTGTCCAAAGACCTGGGCAGGTATCAGATGCAACATTTATGACAAGAATTTTCAAGGAGGCATAGGAAAAGCCACGACTGCAGAAAATAATGTTCCAGAAATTTGTCAGAAGAATTCCTGTCCAGAAAAGTCCTCTAATGGTGTCTGTGATGTAAGTAATGGTCTCTGTCTGTCTGTCTTGTCTGTCTATCTTATTTGTCTGTCTGTCTTATCTTATGTTATCTTATCTTCTAATCTTATTTTATCTTATCTTGTCTGTTTGTCTATCTGATTCTCTCATTCTCTCTCCTTCACAACCTACCTATATTTATTATTTTCTCATTAATTCTTTCCCTTTCTCTTAAATTCTGTCTCTGTTTTTATGTGTGTGTCTGTTCGATATATATTTTTTTAAAATCCCTCATAGGTTTAACTTCACACTTACTATTATGAAGATGATGATTCTGATGGTTACTATTGCTATGGCTGCAGGGGTTTTCAGAAGAGACAAATAGAATGAAATCTGAATTATTACAGACATAACATCATACTCTCACCTGATCATCTTGACAGACGATAGTTTGTTACATTGTGCTTTAAAAAAAGACATAGTAACTACAGCCAGACCATGGATGGAGTTACGCCACTGCTTAGCACAAAGCCTGGGCTGAATAATTAACTCACTCGGCCTTATACCATAAATGGATACTGACCCAGGCTTGTGTGTAACATAAGTATTGACCCAGCTTCATATGTAAAATAAGTACAGGCTTATTTTCATGAAAAAAAAAAACAGAAAGAAATCTGATGACTTCACAGCATCACACCATTCATGACTTAGTATATGTGAATCTCTAACACTTCACAGCAATATCTGCCACGGGTTATTTTTACTTTACCTTGAAGCTGTTCGGAATAATATGTCTTAAAGATATTTTGTCATCTTCTTTAACAGATTGAGTGCAACATGATCGAATGTAATTACGATAACACAGAATGTTCATATGGAACGAAGCCCTGGGAGAACTGCACTCAGCAAGTCAATGGTCGCTACTGCTGGCAGGTGAGGATACACCAACTTTAACTAGTTGTGTTTGTTCTGTTTACAGATATTCCCTTCTGCATTGCATTGTGTAATGGTAGTTTGTGTGTTGAGTTTTATGGTTTAAAGGCAAGTGTAGATCTATATATAATGAGCTAGTAATGAAAGTGTAAATGAATCTGTAATGAGATGGTAATTGAAAGTGTAAATTAATCTGTAATGAACTGGTAATTAAAGGTGTAAATAATATGTAATGAACTAATAAGATGGTAATTAAAAGTGTAAATAATCTGTAATGAACTGGTAATTAAAAGTGTAAATTAATCTGTAATGAACTGGTAATTGAAACTGTACATTAATATTTAATGAACAGGTAATTGAAAGTGTAAATTAATATGTAATGTTATGGTAATTGAAAGTGTAATTGAATTGTTAAGGAACTGGTAATTGAAAGTGTAAATTAATATGTAATGAACTGGTAAATGAAAGTGTAAATTAGTATGTAATGAGATGGTAATTGAGAGTGTAAATAGAGCTGATAATTGAAAGCGTAAATGAATGTATCCTCCAGGTGTTCAAGGATGGTAAATGTAACCAGGAGTGCAACAACCAGAACTGTCTGTACGACGGGTTTGACTGTCAGCAGCCAGTGGACGTCTGCCTGTACGAACATTACTGCTTGATGAATTACAACAATGGCCACTGTGACAATGGCTGCAACATGGTGGAGTGTGACTGGGATGGGTTAGATTGTGACACTGGTAAGGGAGGATTTGTTTCTGTTACAGGATTTATCATAAGGCATTGTCTTCTTTCTTGCTCATTCTGAATAAGACATAGCTGTGTTATTTGCATCTTTTAGCTGATACATCCAACTTCTGCACTACATTTTTGGACTAAATTTGTGTACTGCAAATATTCAACTGTGAGATGTTTCCTAATTTTGAAATTTTGCCTAGAAACAATATTCTCAACATTCTTTTAAAAAATCACATTACACTGCCTCCAGTCAGCATTCTCTTCCATACATAACAGGATCCCACTTAGAGGATTAATAGAAGATAATCACATTAATCATAAAAACATGATGATATCATATTTAGGAGAATGCCGATAATTTTGAAGAAAGTGAATCAAATTGCAGAGACTTGTATGGTATTTTCTATAATACATGTGCACATTGATGAGATTAACACATTAACATTAATAAACAATTACTAATGACATTCTAGATATCTTTAAAGACGGTCTATTAAAAAAAAACCAAGCACATGGTAACCCAACCTCATTCAGTGAAACCTCACTTCAAGAAGTGTAATCTTGCAATTATTTAGGTAGCAGTTTAGACAAAAATGGAGTTACAGATAGAGATAATAAAATAAGTATACAAAAGACAATAGAATCTTTAATTTCACTAGGACTTTTTAGGAAGTCAGAAAAAACTAAGCTTAGCACCAAATTAAAAAAATTTTAATTCTAACATTAAATACTGCTGTATGGATGAAAAACATGGAGAAGGCTGAAACAATTATTAATAAATTAATTTATTGACTTGTTCCTGTGCAAAATAGAACTAAAGTGTTGTGACAGAATTGCCAGTGTGGAGCTCATGAAGAGAACTAAACAAATACAAAATCAAAAGATGAAGAAAAGATGTTGGCTCTGGTTAGGACACACATTGAGAAAACCTGGTAATAGTAAACTAGAAAGTCTGTGGTCTATAACCCATAGGGCCAACAAAATAGAGCGAGACCTAAAAGCACATGATGCAAAGACTTAGAGAGATGAATAATATGGGATATGATGCCTTGACACAGGATGCAAAGACTTAGAGATTAATAATATGGGATATGATGACTTGTCACATGATGCAAAGACTTAGAGAGATGAATAATATGGGATATGATGACTTGGCACAGGATGCAAAGACTTAGAGATGAATAATATGGGATATGATGACTTTTCACAGGATGCAAAGACTTAGAGATTAATAATATGGGATGTGATGACTTGGCACATGATGCAAAGACTTAGAGAGATGAATAATATGGGATATGATGACTTGACACAGGATGCAAAGACTTAGAGATGAATAATATGGGATATGATGACTTGGCACAGGATGCAAAGACTTAGAGATTAATAATATGGGATGTGATGACTTGGCACAGGATGCAAAGACTTAGAGATTAATAATATGGGATATGATGACTTGGCACATGATGCAAAGACTTAGAGAGATGAATAATATGGGATATGATGACTTGGCACATGATGCAAAGACTTAGAGAGATGAATAATATGGGATATGATGACTTGGCACAGGATGCAAAGACTTAGAGATTAATAATATGGGATATGATGACTTGGCACAGGATGCAAAGACTTAGAGATTAATAATATGGGATATGATGACTTGGCACATGATGCAAAGACTTAGAGATTAATAATATGGGATATGATGACTTGGCACATGATGCAAAGAGAGATTAATAATATGGGATATGATGACTTGGCACAGGATTCTTGTGGACCTATCCTCCGATGGAAAATAAAGGACAGAAGAAGAATTAGATTCTGCAGTTATGTGTTTCCCCAAATAGAAACTATGGTTAGACATGCATACATTGTTGTACTTATTCTGCATTTTTCACTTCAGATACAGCCAAACTGGTTCCTGGATCCCTGTTCATCATTGTGCTGATCAAACCTGAGGAATTCCAGCAAATCAAGAAGGAGTTTGTGCGACAGCTGGGTCATGTCCTGCGTGCAGTGGTGCGCATCAAGAAAGCTAACTCTGGAGAAGAGATGATATACCCTTGGGAGGGCGAAACCTCAGAGAGTAATGACTCGACACTACAGCGCACCAAAAGGTGGGCAGAGGCATTGCTGAAACCACATCATTGGAGAGAGAAGAGATCTCTGCTGACCGGGTATGGTGTTTTTCTATGTAAACCGATTTGAGTGGCTAATTATTTAAAGTTCTATGTGGCCATTTATAGAACTTATTGTGATTTAACATATGTATTTAATATAATCAGATGATGTAACCAAAACGGCAATATAATTATTTAATATGAATGGTTTAAAACAATTATGGTGCATGTTTATTAAAGTGATGTGTGTGTTGAGATAACGTAATCACAAATTTCAGCAACGGACGGGAACTGTGGTGCAGTAAAATAATCAAAAAGTATGTGAGACCTTATTTCCAAGAGCTGGAACATCCATGTGAACCTACAAGCAAAACAAATTTTCAGAATTGCCGACAGGGAGAGGGAGTTTCTTTCAACGATTATTCTCCCAGCTCTGATGATTGGGCACGTGGTGCTAGAGTCGTGTTTGTATAGACCAATCAGCGCTCAGGGAATGATGTGGTCAGTGTCTCACCAACTGCCTTGACTTCCCAAGACATTTCCTGGTACCTGTTCTAGGCTGGGTCGGCCCAAGAGCTCAGGCCAGTTTTAGAAGTCTGCCACAATGCAAATTCAAACCCATCTCCCTCATACCAGAATGTGAGCAGCTAGCTCAATCATGGCTTACTTGTGGCATAGAGGTTAGTGTTACTGCTTCCTAACACTGTGATCTAGAATTTCTTTTCTGTGGTGTCAATTGTGAGCCTCCTGGGCTTCATGTAATTCTCCAACTTTTCTAGGAAGGAAAAACAGTGGGAGAGGAAATAAAGGGTAGAAGAAGAAGTAGATTCGATCACACGCCTTTTATCTATCTACATAGCTACCAAACCTTTTGAGCCTGTGCTATTTAAATAATTATAATGTATCTGTGTACTTCACAGCATAAAAGATTACTTACTCTTGTTCACCTCTGCTATTCAAACAATTATATTGTATCTGTTTACATGATTGTTAAAATCTTGTGTGCTTGTGCAATTCAAATAATTATATTGTGTCTGTCTACTTCACAGCACAAAAGTGTTCTTGGAAATTGACAACCGTGCTTGTTTCAAACTGGAAAACAAAGAATGCTTTGATAATACTGATCACATTGCACAGTTTGTTGTAGCAGCATTGCTCAACAAAGACTATGAGCCTGCAGTGGCCGTCCACCAGATTGGAAGTAGGTGGATTGTTCTATATTTTGGGTATAAGTGATCCTTTGTGTTTTAAATAGTCTTTGTTAAGTTCTATATTTTGGGTATAAGTGATCCTGTGTGTTTTAAATAGTCACTGTTATGTGTTTTAAAATTAAATGAATCATTATTTTCCTTGGTTTGGTAGCAAACTATTGCTGCAAGCTCTGTATTTATAATGTTGTTTTTGTCATTGCAAGTCATGTTTTGACATTCAGTAGACACGAATTAATATTTTCTGCTTCCGTCTTCAGGGTCTCTTTTGAATTAATATTTGACTTAAACTTGGCTAAGCTGAATTAAAATTACCCAACCATGAGTAAAAGTGTTTCTATTCAAATTCTTCCTTCCAGCTGTGGATCCTGATGGTCCTACTTCAGTGACTAATGGGAGTTCGAAAGTATTCATTGCTTTTGTAGTTGTCTGTGGTGCCATTCTTGTCCTGACGGTGGTTGTGATTGTCGTGTTGAAGCGGAAGCGTGTGCGGGGCATCACCTGGTTCCCCGATGGCTTCTTCAGCCGATCCAGTGAACCCTCAAAACCTGCCCGGAACCGCAAGAGACCTGATGGAGAGGAAATGCAGTAAGTTACTTGTAACAGAATTGATAAGATGTTCAGAAATAACTCGTAGAAATATTCTGTCTGCTTTTGTGTGTGTGTGTGCTGCTTTTTTGTACTGTATTGTAACCTCCTTAACCCTACCAGACCTGAGGCCCTGAACCTAACTGTCCCCTATACCTAACTGTCCCCTATACCTAACTGTCCCCTATACCTAACTGTTCCCTATACCTAACTGTCCCCTATACCTAACTGTCCCTATTACCTGGGCTCCTGAGTATTAAATAGAGAAAACCAACATAATATAGAAAAATGTTAGTTACATGCAAACAAGTGGTTAGAATAAGATATAACTTGGAGACATTGTAGAAAATATGTTACCTTTCATCTAGCGCCAATATTCCACCTTTGTGTACCAATCCAGTTTGAATAAACCAAAGTATCGATCACCTGTTGGACTGTGAAAAGCCTAGACCTACTTCGCTTTCTTGTTGAAGTACTTGGTTCATCAGCCGTTCGTTTCATTGTGAATTTTCAGAATTTTATTTTGCGTTAAACCACACAAAGTCAATTCAAACTTATGGGGGCAGACATTTGCAATGGCTAACCATGAGATTTGACCACGACTGGTTGGTTACTTTTAGTTTGTGACGCATTTATTTTCACTTACTAGGCAAAATACAGAAAATTAGGTTCAGCGGTATAGCGGCAGATTAGGAAATTACCGAAAAATTGGTAGAGCGGTCTGGTAGGGTTAAAGCAATGTATGTACAGAGCCATTTTCAAATTTCTGACTCCATATTTAGCAGTATTACTGTTATTTGTCTACATCAAAGAAGATCTGCTTTACGAGAGCAAGAGAACGCCCGAGAAAACAATGGATTGACGACATCAAAGACATTGTATCACACAGAATGACACTGTCCTTCTCATTACTCTTGACAGCAAAAGTGGAAGAAGATGATGATTGTTATTCTGTATGCCTAAAACAAGGGTTACATGTTTATATGTTGTACATTTAAATCTGTTCAGGTGTGAGAATGACTGACCAACCTAATGAACGTATATTTAAACACTATGTTGCTTATTATTCATCATTTTAAAATTGTTTTATCTACACATTTTTTTCTAGTGACAAACTTGACAAAATGGATGCCAATGACAACCACACTTCCCCTCCTCCTAGTAATGAATGTTGGCAAGAAGATGATGATGAAGACAGGCCTCAAATTAAAAGAGCAAAGGTCAGAATTTTCTGTTGTTTTTCTCTGTGTGGACAACCATACATCAAAGCAGAGTAGCCTATATGTGCTTGTCTACATACATAATCATCATGTAATGTAAACATGCTGTAATATTATCACATATACGTTCTTATACAAGTTATTTCTGGTATATATGTTTTCTGTGTAAACCAATTTGAGTGGCCAAATATTTAAAGTTCTATGTGGCCATTTATAGGACTTACTGTGAGATCACACATGTTTTTAATATAATCAGATGGTGTATCCAAAATGGCAATATAATTATTTGATATGAATGGTTTTTAAAAAAGTGTTATTCCTTTCCTGTCCAACAGTAAACCCACAGGGAAACAATATATGGATAGCCACACAAAAACATGGAGACCTAACAATAAAATATGGAGAAGCGCATTAGAGACAGAGTTAAAATGTATGGGAAGACTTGGAAGGAGTTTCAGGAGAAAAGTAAGGGATAGGTGGCCTTGGTGGGAGTTGGTTGAGGGCCAATACATTGGGAGATAAAAGGCATATGAAGATTTCACTATTTTTGTTATTTATGATTTATTTGTATTTTTTTTTTTTTTGTGTGCCATACAGTTGTATATGTTTTACACTGTACTGTGTTGTGTTATATTGTCTATTTTTATTTGCGCCTGCTCACTTTTGACCTCAAGTGTAGTTCATACACACTACTTCTAGTAGTGTTGGACTGAAGTTTGCGTGTGGATTAGCTTTCCCTATTAACATTGTCAAACGCCATCAGGCAAACCCACTCCGAGTTCAGAGGTAATTGTCTATTATAATATATTGCATATTATTAGACATTGTTGTATAGTATATAATTATGATGCATATACTTTCAGACTGAGAGACAAGGCAAGAGTGTTGACAGGATGGATGTGGCTGACACACGACAGTGGACTGTCAAACATCTGGATGCTGCCAACATTCCCCACAACTCTCAATCGGCACTGACACCTCCCCAGGGTGAAGATAATCTCCAGACTGTCATTGATGTCAATGTTCGGGGCCCTGGTGAGTGGTCATTCATTCTTTTAACAACCATGGCATGTTGGTTATTGAACACACTTTGCAGATCTTACCTGGCGTATTGTTGTTCAGGCTTACTGTTCACAGCTAGGTGTTCATGTTGACAGGAAGAACAAATAAGATGGCAGGTAATGTTCCCTTTTAGCCTCCCAAGCATGTGCTAGGACTCATATTTTTATTCTATAGTGCACATATTTTTGGCTCAGCTCACAAACAAACAATATACCAATCAAAGGCAGATTCATTCAGTTGAAAGTCCTTATTTTGGCTGGCTTCATTAAGGGCATTTTCCTCTACAAAGGCTGATATTTCCAGCTAATATGATATTTTTTTAATGCCCCCTCCTCTCATTATATGACCAATAACATTGTCTATTTCTTACAGTTGTATATCATATTCTTCTTCTGCATTCATCCGGAGAGTTTTTTCAGGCATGATTGTGTTGTGTGCGGGCATTTGTTGACTGGGCTAACATTCCCAGGTGTATATCATGATCTACTTTTATTAGCCCTTTCCAGGCAATTGTTGGTTACCTTGGCAGTCGAAGGTAATCTCAATATTTGTGTCAGAAACCACATCTCCAGTGCCTCCAAACCTCATTATTGTCATCCATTGTACATTAAACAATAAAATGTTAAAATTTTGCAGTTAACTTGATCAGTAATTTTTCTTTTCCATTATAAAGATGGATATACCCCTCTCATGTTGGCATCAATTCGCGGGGGTGGCCTTGGAGACGATGATGACAGCAACTCCGGCTCTGGCTCAGCTGAGGGCGGAGACAGTGACAACAATACATCTGTAGATGTGATCTCCAGTCTTCTCATGCAGGGTGCGGCTATTAATGCACAAACTGATAGAACGGGTATGTATTTTGTCTATTGATATGAGCCTAAAATTGTTTTGCAGTCTTTTAAAAACAATTATTCTGTACATTATTCTGTTCTTGTTTTTCTTGGATAATCATTGGTAATCAAGACAGAGGTCATCCTTTACCAGGTAAGCGGGCATGTTAGTGTAATCACTAGGAGGTTGTGCTGATAATTTCATGGGGTGAGTATACCTGTTTTCTTCAAGTATACCTGTTTTCTTCATCACAAGTTCAGAGGAAATTTCATTTAAGATAATTCATATTTTCTACCTTTAATTAGAATATGCCGGTCTCTTTGGCCGAGGGGTTACAACACTTTCTCTCCGTAATCCCGTTTATCATGCAGAGTCTCGTAGCGGGCGAGAGCTGGTAGCGGTTCGACCCCCGCTGGTGACTTGCGGGATAACTGAGCCGGCCACTCAGAAAGCAATGGCAAACTTCTGAGCGTAATCTTGCCAAAAAATCAACAGACAGCTGAAAGATGCTGCTGTTGACAGCGATGTCCTGTAAAGGATATGTCAATTTTAAAAAAAAAATTAGAATATAGAAATTAAAAAGCTTACATTATGTTTGGGAACAGGTCCAAGAAGCATGTAATAAAATCAAATGCTAATTTATTGATGGTTTCCATGAAATCCCTATAATTTTCATCAGGTATAAAAATGCTAGATAAAAAGCCAGTTCATTTGTCATCCTTATAATGCCCTTTTCTTATTGCCTCTTATAACCAGACGTGTTTTGTATTGCAGGTGAAACTTCGCTCCACCTTGCTGCTCGTTATGCCAGAGTTGATGCAGCAAAAGTTCTGCTGGATGCAGGTGCTGACCCAAATGCCCAAGACAGTTCCGGAAGGACACCACTTCATACAGCAGTTGCTGCTGATGCTCAGGGGGTTTTCCAGGTGAGATAGCATTGATTATTGTGTCCAGTGGTGACCTTTGTGTCCAGTTTTGACCTTTGTGTCCAGTTTTGACTTTTGTGTCCAGTGTTAACTCATGTCCATTATTGACCTTTGGGTCCATTATTGACCTTTGGGTTCATTGTTCACCATTATGTTCACTGTTGACTATTGTGTGCAGTCTGCTTACAGATTGGACCATGAATGTCTGAAAAAAATAACTATGGAGGGAAGTGTACTAAGGATGCAGAGAAGAGAAAGATCACAATGTAGATGGATTCATGATGTGATAGATAATTTACAAAAGACAGCAACAGAGACAGGTCATCTAACTTCTGATAAAGGCATTTCAGAAGACTGTTATGGTCGTCACCAGGGAGAAAGAAATACCACGATGTAATACACATGTATCTCCAGATGAGTGTATCGGACGCGGGACATCTTGCTTGTGATCGAGGAGTTTTCCAGACGGTTGTTATGGGAGCTAGGTTCTGCAAAGGACATGCTACTGAATAAATGAATGAATACACAAGTAAATGGGAATATTCTTAAACAAGTGAATTGGTACAACTTTCTCGGAACAGTCATAATATCTAATTGGAGGTGCCTCGAAGAGATTAGAACATGAATAGCTATGGTGAAAGTAGCCTTTTGCAAGATGAAAAACATACTGACCAATAAATAGATGTCAGTTGCAATGAGAAAAAGTTTTGAAGTGCTACATAGAACCTGTACTTTTGTATGGATGTGAAGCTTGGACAATGTGCAGACAAGCTGAAAAACATAATGGCAGTGGAAATGTGGTTTCTGAGGAAAATGCAAAGAATACCTTGGACATATAGGAAGACCTATGACCAAGTCCTACAAGAAACAAATGAAAACCTTAAACTGATTAGAGAAATTAGACATAGACATTCAAAAATTTTTGGACATGGTATACAAAGAAATAAATTAGAGAACTTGGTGACAACTAGCAAGATTGAGAGGTAAAGAAAAAGGGCAAAGCAGAGAAGTAAATATCTGGATGGCTTGGCCATGTGGAATGGTCAAGAAAAAAATATGGAGCTGATCCACGACTCTGGTGATCACATGAGATGGCAAAACATGACCGCCTATGCTTCTCAGCATGGCACATGATGATGATGGGGTAAAGTTCTGCACAGAACAAGCCACTGGTTGATGATCGCGATTAAGAAAAATAAGATTGATCCCATCTTCACTAAAGAAGAATAAGATTGATCCCATCTTCACTAAAGAAGAATAAGATTGCTCCCATCTTCACTAAAGAAGAATAAGATTGATCCCATCTTCACTAAAGAAGAATAAGATTGATCCCTTCTTCACTAAAGAAGAATATGATTGATCCCATCTTCACTAAAGAAGAATATGATTGCTCCCATCTTCACTAAAGAAGAATAAGATTGCTCCCATCTTCACTATAGAAGAATAAGATTGATCCCATCTTCACTAAAGAAGAATATGATTGCTCCCATCTTCACTAAAGAAGAATATGATTGCTCCCATCTTCACTAAAGAAGAATATGATTGCTCCCATCTTCACTAAAGAAGAATATGATTGCTCCCATCTTCACTAAAGAAGAATATGATTGCTCCCATCTTCACTATAGAAGAATAAGATTGCTCCCATCTTCACTAAAGAAGAATAAGATTGATCTCATCTTCACTAAAGAACACCACCACTGGTGAACCTCTTACCAACGAGACAGGTAATCCAAAAAAAGAAGGTAAAATAGTGAAGGTAGAGCTGATGAATCAGCAGTAGAATATGTGACGAGAGTAAGAATTGTTTTGTGTTTTCAGACAGATCGACTAGCAGACACATTAACTACTCTGTTTCTCCCAACAGATACTACTTCGAAACAGATCCACTAATCTGAATGCACGTATGCTCTGTGGTACTACTCCTTTGATTTTAGCCTGCCGACTTGCGATAGAAGACACTGTCGAAGAACTTATAGCTGCCGATGCTGATATTGAGGCTGCGGATAATAATGGTATGGTCTTTTTTTTTTAAAATCTTATTTTAAAAATTAATTTCTTTATTTTTGCATTTATAATTCTTTTGCATCTCTATTCATTCTTGTTGTCTAATTTTCAGCACTTTATGCCAGACATTGGAGTTTAAGCGTATTAATGTTTATTTTGTTTTGTCTTACTTATTACAATATTGGACCTATTTTCTGAAAAGATCAACAGCTGTCAACGTATTCTCTACAAAACCAATTAATGTGACGGTGACAAACCAATGAACAAGTCCTATAAGAGGCAGATGAAAATGGTAAACTGATTAGAGAAATTAGATGGAGACAGTCAAAATTTTGTGGATGTGTTATGAGAAGAAATAAACTAGAGAATTTGGTGACAACTGGCACGATTGAGGGGGAAAGAACATAGTGAAGGCAGAGAAGTAAATATCTGGATAGCTTGGCCTCGTGGCATGGTCAAGATAAGAACACAGAGCTGATCCACGACCCTGGTGATCGTGTGAGATGGTGAAACATGACCGCTCATGCTTATCAGCATGGTATATGATGATGATGACACATTATTCATAATTTTTTTATTGATGCAATATTAGCATCTTTTTTCATGTGCAGAAATTATCATTGGTGTACAAGGTTGTATAATTTGTGAACTATTATATTTGTTGAGTTATTTGTGTACCAGACTGCACTTTAATCTTTGTTTATTTTTGTAGGTCGCACTGCTTTGCACTGGGCGGCAGCAGTCAACAATGTGGAAGCTGTCATGATACTCTTGAAGAACAATGCTAACAAAGATGTTCAGGATGCCAAGGTATGGCAGTCTACTATATATGACTGAGCTACCGTATGACAATAGACAGTACCACCTGCTTTACTCTAAATGCCAAATGTTGGGCGTAGCTTACCAAACCCAACACCCCACATTGTGCCAACAGCTTCATGCTGAGGATCGCAAATGGGAGGGTACAAGCCTTCTCCTAATGCAAGGAAATGCAACCTAAATGCCATGGCAGGGCATACTAAGGTCCTAAGCTTTGGTCGGCAACTAGCCTAGGATGGAAGCTCTGACAGGTGGAAAGTTAGAGTATTGCTTTGCTGATCCAGCAGCTTCTGTAGCTTGTCTTGTTCCAGTTGTATTGGTGTTGCCTTTCCTCTGGAGTAAACTAGGCAGGCCGAGACAGGGACCATGCTGTATGGTCTCTACATGGTCTCTAAATTCAGCCCAGGTTTGTGTTATGGAGAGGTATATCTCCATGTTACAAACTATCGTCTGACAAGAAGGTCAGGTGCCAGTCAGTCAGTAACAGAATATATTCAAGTCTTTATTAGTTAACTGTATTGTAGAAATGATGGTTCTGCATTTTTATCAAGCCTTTAAGGTGCTTAGTCAGTCAATAATGCAAGTTGATTTGTCTGTTAACTATCTTAGTATGTAATAGAAAGAAGACAATACAAGTCACAAACATGACATTTAAAAAAAAAAATCAAAGTAAAAATCAGTGTCTCTAACTAAACCACCGATAAAGTTGAATATGAAATTGTTTTCTATCATTAAATTTACATGTAATATAGATTCAACATGGTTTCCTAAATTTTTTTTCCCCCCAGGAGGAGACACCGCTATTTTTAGCATCTCGTGAAGGAGGCTTTGAAACTGTCAAGGTCTTGCTTAATCACTATGCAAATAGGGACATGACAGATCACATGGATCGTTTGCCACGAGATATTGCCCTGGAGAGGCGTCACCATGACATCGTGGAGTTATTGGATACTTATAAAATTGCATCGCCGGCTACTGGAGTTCATCTAGGTGTGACCTCACCAAATAACCATTCGGGGATAGTGGGCGTTGGTGGATACATGCAGCCTATTAAACAGAAAGCTAAGAGCCGGAAGAATAAGAATGCTCCTGTGAAAGATCCTGGCCCATCTTCACCACAGAATAGCACTGCTGGTGGACCTCTTGTCAATGGGAAAGCTAACCCGAGAAAGAAGAAGACAGATGGTGAAAGTGCAGCCAGTAGGAAGAAGAATCAGCAGCAACAGCAACAGATGGCATCATCATTAGCATCTTCCCAGAACCAAACACAAGTCCGCCATCAGTCCAGTAGTGATGCTTCACCTATGAGTACCATTTCACCAGGAAGTTATTCCATAGATTTGCATCACTCACCACAAGCTTATGAGACATCCCCTCCCAGATATGAGAACTCACTCAATGGAGGAAGGCACCTTCTAGATGATTTCCAGGTGATGGCCGGCCATTACAGTTCACCTTCTCTCATGGACCATGCAAATGTGGAAAGCCTGCTTTCAGAATGGACCATCCCACAATACAAACACCAGCTGCAGCCACAGCAGCACCCGCTGCAACAAACATGTAGTGGAGGGCTGGTGGCCACTCTACCCAATGGCCACTTAGCTTCCACTGGAGGTGGGAGCTCTCCCAATCCTCCAAACGGAATAGTTGGGGGTTCTTCTGCTGGCATTTTGGGGTCAGTAGGTCATGCACCACCTTCATCCATGAAGGTCAAAAATCTGCCCATGTCACCGACCCACATTCAGGCACTCCAGCAGCATGCACAACAACGAGCGGCTCACGGAAGCCCCCACCATCGAGCCAGTGACTTTCCCACTTCATTCCAGCTAGATGGGACTACACAGCTGCCTGGGCCCCAGACAGTCGCACAAATCTATTCAGGAAGCATGCAGCACAAGATGGTCCAGCCCCAGCAACAGCATCATCACCAGCAACAGCAGCAGCAAACGATACAGCAGCAGCAACCACAACAGTTGCAGCAGCAAGGTGGTTATGCATTGACTCTGGAGCAATACCCAACACCCCCTTCGCACAATAGTCAGCACATTACAGATTCGCCACCACATCAGCACAACACATTCAGCTCATTCCGCCCTGACCACCTCCTGACCCCTTCACCAGACTCACCTGGTCAGTGGTCCAGCTCATCGCCGCATTCAGCCCAGTCTGACTGGTCAGAAGGAATCTCCAGTCCAGCCCCAGCTATTACAGGGGTGCCCAACCCTCTAAGGAACAAACGTATACAAGAACATGCCTATTTTTAACTACTATGCTCTTTGCTACGGCTCACCACTGCATGCCTTTTGTTAACCAAAATATGACTCACGTTAACAAAGGGAAACAAGCTAGCAACTGCTGTAACGCATTTTTGTAAGATTCAGTAGAACTGATAAGTATAAAGTCGAATTCACAATCATCTCTGTCAGTTACTTCAAGAGCAAGGAAGAACTAATCTAGCATAAGAGCACATGGAAAGAATTCATCAGTGTTAAACACGTTAACAATTTCCTATAGTGCTGAGACATATATGGCAGAAAAGTGGACACATTAGATGCCCCAAGGGATTTAATGAAAATACACTTTGTACGAGACCCAGATTTGTAGACGTACTTGTAGTTAATACTGATGTACAGTTTGTGTGTGTGTATGTGTGTTGAATACCTGCAGGAGTGTTGCGTTTTACATTTCTTGGTCTGGATATTTGAATCAGTATTCTGTTGTTGAAATGCTAATCTAGCAGTTACACTATGTTTCAAGGGCAGTGTGAGGTATAATCTTACTCCAGAAGGATCTGTTCAGTTTGTTCTTTTGTTGCTTTGTCCATAAGTGACCGACATATATTTTTATTTTAACTTTATTAACGTAACATTTTGTTTTGAGTTTGCATCTATAAATGTGCTGTCACAAAAATCCAGTTTACCAGTGCTTGCTTGATTGCTTGCGTTCGCTGGCTGTGAACTCTAGCGTGAAGTCCTGTATGTCGGATGAAGACATCCTGTTGTCCAACATCAGTGTGATGTCATACCGGACTGAGGTTTGCTTGAGTATCCGTTGTCCCATGTCTGGCTTATTGGTGTGCAGACTGATGGTTCCTCAACGTGCAGGCAGATACTCTCCGACTTCAGAAGAATCAGCGATCCTACTATGCTAACCAGGACCCCGAAGGGACCTGTTGCTCAGTACGCACGACTAACGCACGACTAGGACGTGTTAGTAGGTCTTGGCCAGTATAGAACCTGGCCCTGGTGCCTTGGAAACACCTCTGCATCCCAGTTTACCACTAATAATTGTGTTAAATGTACTAGACCCCATAGGGTCATTGATCATCGCCAGAGTTTGACACCAGTTTTAATTAAATATGATTTGCCAAGCTGGACCATCCCACAATCAAAGTGTCAGTTGCTGCCGGAACATTTTATTCTGAGGAAGCTTGTAACTGACTTTTAATGTATTTTCTCAGTTTATATTATTTAATTCGGTATAACAACCGTAATAACAGATTTTCTTTGTTTTCTGGAAGGTAAAATTGCAAAATAGCCAGAAAGAAATTCATACTGTTGGCATGACTTTGGGAATTTGTTTGGGCATCCGATAGAATTTAGAAGTGCTCATTTATATTTCAGGGGATGAATCTGATTACCACATTGAGCATCTATGTTCATTTAAGAAACTGTAATGTATTTTCCCTTTAACATTGCAACATAGAAGACTAGAATTTGATATAAAAATAAAGAATCGTGTGTTTATTATTTTATGAAATTGTTGATTATATTTCCAGTGATAAAATTAAGCTGCTAATGGAGTAACTAATAAACATCTACTATTTCCTCCTTTTAGAAGAGCAATAAACATTTAAAACTAAAAGTGTTTATTGACTTGTAATAACAAAATGTGAAGGTAAAGCAAATTTTGGAAAAACATAAACTGTCAGCATTAAAGTTGTTTGTTTTCTTTTATTTGTATGATAATTTTACATGAAAAATATACCTGTGACAACATAAAGTTTGAATGTATATTACAGAAGCTTATATCTAATACATTTCCTAACAATCATGATTTAGACATAGAAATATTGTTTACACTATGCCTGTTCAAAATAATGGGGGGGGGGGGGGGGGCAGTTTTTCTAATTTCAGAAGAGTTCCTCATTTAGAGAAATACCCATGTAAATTGTAAAAGCTATGTACCACAGAATAATCATTTTACGAAGACTTGCATTATACAGTCAGTGAAACCAAGCAAAGAAAAATCTGGATATGGTGTGGCTGATTTCTAAGAAAACAATAAAACAATGAATGTCTAATGTGCTCAGTGGTTACTGTTATGACAATATTGATATTTTTTGCTGTAAATAATTCTAATTCACATCTGAAGAAGGACCAAAAATTGTTATATCATGTTTATAAGCATTGCATGCAGTCCAGGGAATCATCCCCACCGAATGTAACACAGAATATATGATCTTGCATGCAGCTATTTCATCCTTGTATACTTGTTTGTTTAGCTCATTTGTTTCCATTTTATTATGTCATTATTGTGTCATTTGTATTCTAATGTGCAAACTGTATTTTTGGATTCTGTTTCCTTTTCTGGGATGACAGTTTTAAGAATGTAAATGCAAGTTAGATATACAGCCTTGTTGTTATTATAGAACAATGTACTGTCATCAATTAAATTATATTGCCATGTAGGTTAAAAAATGGAGAACAATAAACATCTTGTGCCAGAATTTTCAAAAGATAAATCTTAGTTTGAATTTTTGAAAGTTAAAAATATGTGTCAAGATGTTAAATGGCTTGTAGATTAATTGTTTCAAGGTAACATAAATACTAACATGAATATAGTTGTTCACCTAGCAGTTCTTCTGGCACATAATTTTTCAGCAATTACTTTGTTGAGAGATCAATCCAAAGCAGTTGTCATAACCTGTTTGTTGTCTGTTTTCACCCACAATACTGCTATCAATAAGAACATTCAGGCATGCAACGAGTCTGTTTTAGAGCAGATGATTGTTTTCATTAAAGATTTATATTCAGTTTTGTCTGTATTACTAACCTTGTACATAACATTTGTAGAATTAAGAACATTCACACCTGGTTGCCTTTCTGACTAACTGGACAATGTTGGTCTGAATGCAAGCTGAGTTGAATGTCCTTGTAGAATTAACGCCTCAATAGTTAGTGTATTGTTTATCACTTGTGTTCATTCAAATGCAAAAATAAACATGTCTAAGTATAAGTACAAAGGCCTACAACTAGTTAATCTTGTTTCCGTTTCATTACAAATATGTGATTAAATGTTTATTATAAACATTGAACAAAAAAAAGTTATTCTATATACATTTCATGCACTGTAAATAGCTTCTAGAGAGATATTCACCTATTTTTACAGAAACTTTTGTTTTGTTCACCTGCTCTAAGATGTATGGCAGTACATAATCTCCATAAATATCCACTGGAAAACAATTTTTAAGTCTGCGCATAAATTGAGAACAATTGTGTCTGTTGCTAATGTGGAGTCTACTATTAACTCTTTGTTAGCAATGGCTGAAAAGCTTGAGTATTTCCTAGTTTGTTCTGATGGGTACGGTGAACTTTCTTCCAAGGGTGGATAATCTTTCATATGAACACCATGTCTTTATGTCCTTTCTGAAAGGTATCAAGGCAACTGGGACAAAGCCATAGGTTCTGAGTCTATTATGGAAGTCTGTGTGAGGATGATGATTTTATCATGTTTTGGAAACTTGTACAGAAATAATGATGTAGAAGATGGATTCATCTCATGTTGTATGAACTATCAAGATTCTTATGTTTGCACACATTTCTTACTTCTTCACCTCTGACCTTTCTAATAGAGGTCAGGTATTCAGCCATTATACCCAGGTGTTTTATATAAATATTTCTGCAAAGTGTATCTCTGGGCATTTTACTTTGGGAACTTTTTCCAGCTATCATTGTTTTGGTTTTAATTTCATGAAATTAATAGAATGTAATTTGAGTAATGAAGACATAGACAATAGGTTGCATAATGTATTGCCTGGTATATTTCCCTGCATCTTGTCAGGTGTATACTGGAAAAGATAATCAGCATGATACAAAGCAAATAATGAATCCTTCAAGCTGCAATATACAGCACACATATTCCTGCACTAATTTAAACTGTCTACCATGGTAATTTTACACTTACTATTATGTCTTCTTGTTTACACAATAATTGTTGCTTTATCTAGTTTAGTCAGTTTAAAATGATCATGGTAGACAGTTTAAATAACCATGGAATATATGTGTAGTACATTTCAGCTTGAAGGATTCACTGCTTGTTTTGTTTTAATTTTGAGTGACTTCTGCCTAGCCACTTTAGTAACATTTTTAGTAACATCTAAATTGCTTTTTAATTATATAACCTGCATAGTTGGATACCTCTTGAAAAAACAAATCCAACGGTATCTTAAAGTATGTAAGTCATTTCTAAGTCGAGATATCTTCTTCTGCGTTCATCCGGAGGTTTTTTTTTCGGACGTGATTGCGTTGTGCCTGTTTACAGCAGTGCTGCGTTCTTGCGCCGTTAGGCCGACACATCCGACTTCTGCGGGCATTTGTTGACCGGGTTAACCTTCCCGGGAGTCGAGATATTAATGTTTGTATGTCAGCTTATCATTTAATATAAACAAATAGAAAAAAAAAAATGGCTTTGACACTTTCACAAAGTGTGACCTACCTACACATTCACAAAATTGTTGGTTACACTGACGCCAAGGGAGATTAACACTGCCACTGTCTAACTCAAGGACAGATAACTACTGCCAGTTGATATATATATATATATATATATATATATATATATATATATATATATATATATATATATATATATATATATATATATATAATGCTGTGATTAAGTCAGACCACGCACACTAATCCACACGCTATTGTTAACGCGAGGCCGCGAGACAGATCAGTTTTGACCAGAGAATTTGCCTTATAAAGTTACCCAAAAATAATCGGCCTGACTGTGTAGAGTGATGAAAAATTACACAAGTAAATTACTGCAAGTAAATCTCCGGTAAAATTTAGCGCCTAAAATGTAGTCGCTTAAAAAAAAAAAAAAACAAGTAGTGCCTACTTCTACCTTATTCACCCTTCTGATGAGAAATAGCAATATACCTCAGGCAATAAATTTGGCAATCTATTATTTGTGTCTTCATTATTCAAATTCACACAGGAAAACATTCTTTAGAATGTCAGTTCATTTTTTATTCTTATTTTTAACTTTTGTAAGAAAATAAAATGCTACTGTTCGCCACACGTCTGGTATTTCTTTCATTGTGGCCATATTCATGTTTTGAAGCGTGTGTTCTTTTTAACAAGAACCAGCAGAATTAAGCGTTTCAGCCCATGGCACATACATAATAAGTTTTGTATGCTCTCTTTATTTTTTTCGTGGGTAAAAGGGAGAAAAAAACTCAGGGTGCTGCAGTTTTGTCCCCTTAATTATATAGGCAGCTTGAATGTTCATTTCTGGAAAAACTTCTCACATTATACATTTTGTTCCTTAATTCCTGTTCATATGATGTGTTCATTGTGTTTAACAACAGTAACTTTCTACTACTTGATATGAAATGTGTTCTTTTGTTTAACTGAATGCAATAATGGAATATTTCTAGGAGATGAAAACAGATTAATAGAATTTAATTGCTGTAACTAGAAACTGGTATGTTATTACTTCTTCAGATAGATTAAATAAGTTGATTATTGTTGTTGAGATCAAGTTACTTATCTCTCTTCTAAGATACAGCGTCTTTTATACACCATTTGTGTGAAGCTCTTTTAGACAGAAAGAAAAAACGCTTCTGTTCATGTAACTTTGACTATTGGTTATAGCTAATTGGAGCTGTATAAACCGTATAGTAACATTTTTCAAAACATAAATTTCTTATCCATTGAAAATGAAATTGAATTTTTTATTACCTGTAATGTCATGATAAATGATTTCAGCTTTGCATCTGACCAGATTATTTCCAATTTCAGTTATGATGTATCTTGTGTGCAGTATTAAACATGGGAGAAAAGATTATGTGAACCTTTGTTGACTATGAACTTTATATCCATTCCTTTCCATGAAACATTTATCATGGCCAACTGGTCCAGATCATTTTATCGCACCTGATTTTAGGATGGTCATCATGTTCAGTGTGATGACAGGTGGTAAATCTGCTAGCAACATACGAACCCTTGACTTGCAACAAGTACATCTTACGTTGAATGTGAAAGTTGATTGTGTTTATCATGTTGTAAAATTTCACTGTTTATTGTATTATTACGAATACTCATATACTGTTATTGAAATAAGTACACATTTACTTTGAATGAACCGTAGGAAGGTAGAGCCTCAGCCAACTCACTCCAAAAGAAAGTCTAATTCTTTTTCGCCGGCCTCCGTGGCGAAGGAGTTATGAACGTGATTTGTAATCCCGTATACCCGGGTTCGGTGCTGGTTTTTTCATAAAAGGTATAGGTGCCAGTCATTCAGAAAGCAATGACAAACTACTAAACATAAAACTTGCCCTGAAATCACGAACAGCAAAAATGCTGGGGTTGATTGCTATGTCCTTTGAAGGACATGCAACTAAATTTTTAAAAAGTACTTTTTCAAATGAAATGTGAGAACCATACAGAGGCTATTTCTATGAATGTAATAATATTTGGCATTAGAAGGTACAACCAGGCTATATATATATATATATATTGTTTGAGATGAAGAGTTCTATTTCTCAGGGTGGGAGTACTCCAGCCAGAGATTTTAAGCATCACTTTACATTAGTATTCCACCTTACACTAACATGTATGATATATTTCATTGTTCTTTATGTAATTGAGATGTTATATCAAACCTGTTCTGCTGCGCGGCAGTAAATCTTGAATGTGAATGAGCAGATTAGGAAGAGGTTGAAAGCAGCGAAGATGTGGTTTCTGAAATCTTGGACAGCCAGAGCAACTAACAATTATTGCCTAGAAGAGGCTAATGAAAGGAAAAAATTATACATAATAATAAGTTAGAAACAAACGGGGCTGTTTGGTTATGTAATGAGAAGATAGCCATCTCTGAGGCGAAGGGGTTACGGACGCAGTTCATTATCCCGCATTCTGTGTTTGAAACACAGCTGCTGGCAATTTGGCAGCAGACCGCCTTGCATTGAATTTTTCATAAAATGGTATGGGGTGCCTGCCGTTCAGAAAGCAATGGCAAACTACTGAACTTAAACTCGCCAAGAGATAACAAACAACCCACAAAATGCTGAGGTTGACTGTGACATCCTGTAAAGGATATGCAACTAACTTTTTTAATGAAAAATTAGGTATTGGAGAACATAATGACAGCTAGAAATATCCGCGGTGTAAGAAGCTAAGGCAGACAGATAAATGCTTGATGGTCTAAGATAATGGCATCAAGGAATATCATCAACAGAATTTATTCAGAACACTGAGGACTGGTATTTTATTGCTTCTTCAGATAGATAAAATAAATTGATTATTTGTGTTGAGAACAAGTTGTTTATTTCTCTTCTATCGTTCTGCCTCTTTTATACACCATTTCTCTGGGAAGAAACATTAATGCCCACGCCACTTTGCAAGGCACGTGATGATGATGACAAGCGTCATCTGTACATACATCATGGAACAGTTTACAGAACTGTCGTAAATGATTAATCTGTATCTTTGCAATCAACTAAAACCATGTACAAGCACAAGTCAGTTATTGTTGCTAGCAGATGCACCATGGATGATCATATGGTCACTTTTGAATTCTGCACCTTTAGTTGTACTTAATTGGGTTTGTCAAATGTGTCTGTTACATCATGTTGACATCATTACCTATTATGCAATGTTTTGTGAAATGTATCATTAATCAGTTTTCAGTTACATCTCACTGTAATGTCATATTACATCTCACTGTAATGTCATATTGTGTCTGGGGGTTGTTTTTTTTTTTTTTTACATCATTGAATGTACAGGGAGCAGCTGAGAAGATTTACCATTTTATGTTAGTGACGGCGTGGAGTGGAGAGAGTTTCATAATTAAAGTTTCATAAAGCATTTGTGGGACTTGTTAGCCATGGCTGATGCCCTGTAAGACATCATTGTTAGGGGTAAAATTGAAGGACATTGAAGAGCCATTTATGAGCATGTCATGAATGACTTTTGAGGTGTATCAAAGGAGTCCTAATAGTGCACCCACCTACTGGCCTATTAGTCCTGTGTTCAGGGCCCCCTCAAGGGGTGATTTTTTCATGACTTCAGGATTATCCAACCTCATAAAATGGATGCCTGAAAACTTTCTGGAAGGTAAAGCAGCTGGCCTGGCACCAACCACATCTGCCATTGAGTGCCATTTAGTCAAGAAAACATAATCCCAGCACTATATCTCGAAATGCTTTCCTAGAAAATTGGCCTCCTTTCTCTTTCGATCAAAAATTGTATCACTAAAAAAGGTGGATCAGTTTCTGGATTGTACCTTCAAGAATTACATGTATTATAGTGGAAATAAACTCACATATATTAGATTGTAATTGATGCACTGAATGTGGTTTTCATGTCAGTAAAAGTCAATGTATTCAAAAATGAAAATAGCAAGTCTTCTTCTGACCTCTGGGACAGAGTTCAAAAGCTGAGTTATCCTAGCCTTGACCTGTGCAAACTGAGCTATCATTCCTGCAGACTTTTTTGGTGGCCATTGGATTTGGGTTGATTTGTTTCCATGATCATAGATGACATTCTGTTGTACTTGTTTGTTCAAGTTGTAAATATCCTCTTTTGTTTGGAAATGCATATTTGCTGTCATAATTACCAATACTGTATCCAACCATTAATACATTAGAAATAAATAGACATGATTTGAGATGGCGTTCTTGTTTGTTTGTTTGTTTGTGTCCAAGGTAAAGTGTATCAGTGTTTATTGCTGAGTGAAGATTGGTTTGGGGATTCACAAATGAAATTTGTTTTCAAAATATATGTTTCATGCTAACTGATTAGAGAAATTAGACGTAGAGAGTAAAACTTTTTTTGGGTACATTGTGAGAAGAAATAAACTGGAGAACTTGGTGACAACTGGCAAGATTGAGGGGAAAAGAACTAGGGGAAGGCAGAGAAGTAAATATCTGGATTGTTAACCACATGGCATGGTCTGGACAAGAAGACAGAGCTGATCCACAACTCTGGTGATTGTATAAGATGGCAAAACATGATCGCCCAAGCTTACCAGCATGGCACATGATGATGATGTTTCATGTGAGAACCATGGTGGAATAGTGTTTAATACACATGCCTGGCAAGACAGAGGTCTTCTTCTGTGTTCATCCGGAGAGTTTTTTTTTTTTGTGATGTGGTTGCATTGTGCCTGTTTACAACAGAGCTGCTTTCTTACGCCATTAGGCCGACACATCTGACTTCTGCAGGCATTTGTTGACCAGGTTAAGCTTCCTGGGTAGACAGTGGTCTATCTTCAATCCCCAGCAGAAGCAGGATTATATTTTTCTGACCAGCACAACTCTGTGTTCAACCCAATCTTGTAAAGATTGGTACCAAACGATGTCCAGTTTTCTTGAAATTGTCTAGGAAGGAAAAGTGGCCAGGACGCCACATTATGCCATGGTCAAGAACAAGTGAAGGTTTAACACTTCACAACTCAGTGGCAGCATCTGCCTTGGGACTACCATTTATTTTTATGATCATGTGTGTGATTTCCCTTATGTGTGTGTTTCTATATGTGTGTGTTCCTACATGTGTCAGAAAGAGAGAGAGATGAAAATTTTACAGGTGATTTCAAATGAGACAGAATCATCTGCATGCAAAATTTGTGAGCGAATAACTTATTGTTTTTAGCATGATTTGTATAATTTTAATACGTTGTATAAATTCTTTGTTTGCATGAATCAAGCATCCATACACTGCATGCCTTTTTTCATAAGTTTCTGGCATGTATTTTTGTTATGCTTTTCACTGCTGTGATCATAAAGTAAATGGAAGGGAAAATTCAGTAGTAGTTTGCCCCTGTTTTTATATTCTTATGACACTTGGAAGCATCACTTTGAGAATGATGTCATATATGTGTAGCCTGATTGAGGTTAGCATATGAAACCTGATTCAGGTTAGCATTATGTAACATGGTTCAGTTTAGTATTATGTAACCAAATTAGTTTTTTTATGCCTACCACATTGGGGCGCCAAAAGGGAAGTAAAGAATAGTGTTTTTGTTTTCTTTTTGGTATTTGCTCGCTTTGAACTCAAGCGTAGTCCATGCAAATGCTACTACTTCTAGAATTGACATGTGTGGTTGGGGACCTATACTCCACTAGCAGTCTCAAGGGGAAAAGGAGAAGAGGAAACAAGATATCTTACTGATAAGAAATACTGCCAAAAACACTAAATCATCTTCCAGCTGTCCTGTATTCATGACATTCAATGTAACTGATTTACAATTTGTTCTGCAAAATAATTTATAATATGATTTACAAACTACTTTACATTATGGTTTTCATAGATATAATTTTATTTATGTTTATTTGTCTCTTAACATTTTTATCAGTTTTGAATCTTCCTGCCACACTTGTTTCCCAGTACTGTAGCAGTGTGGTACAGTGAACTCTGTGGGGTTCATAGGTCAGAGTGATCCTATTTTCCAAGACTGTACCACTTGGGTTAGACTGACCAGGACACCATTGAGAAGACAGTCCAGATTAAGAAAAAAAAAACGTTATGTTCACAGGCCTACAATTGTTCCACTATGTTGCAGAATTAATGATCACACAGAATATATTAACAACTTGCATGATTGATGGGTAAACAATATAATGTAACAGTTTGCATGAGTAATAGAAGAACAATATATTGTAACTATTTGCACAATTAATGCAAAAGATAATATAATGTAACAATTTGCAGGATTAATGGTCATGTAGAATATATTGTAACAACTTGCATGATTGATGGGTAAACAATATAATGTAACAGTTTGCATGAGTAATAGAAGAACAATATATTGTAACTATTTGCACAATTAATGCAAAAGATAATATAATGTAATAATTTGCAGGATTAATGGTCATGTAGAATCTATTGTAACAACTTGCATGATTGATGGGTAAACAATATAATGTAACAGTTTGCATGAGTAATAGAAGAACAATATATTGTAACTATTTGCACAATTAATGCAAAAGATAATATAATGTAACAATTTTCAGGATTAATGGTCATGTAGAATATATTGTAACAACTTGCATGATTGATTGGTAAACAATATAATTAACAATTTGCATGAGTAATAGAATAACAATATATTGTAACTATCTGCACAATTAATGTTTAAAATAATATAATGTAACAATTTGCACAAATAATGGGAAAAAATAATATAATGTAACAATTTGTAGAATTAATGGAATAGCAGTATAGTGTAACATCTTACAAGGTTAGTGGAAAAGGAGACAAAGAATAGGTGTTTTCTTCTCATAACCCACGCTGTCTGATGTTGCTCATCATGTTTTTCCACAGCCTCCTATCTTATGTGATGCTAATCATCTCCAATATGGATGTTTCTCTGTGTGATGATGTCAAGCTGTCTAGAAACTTCTCTCTAGGTCTTCCCCTTTGTCTTTTCCCCTTCACATTTCCTTTTCCACATTTATTCCAGCTTTCTTCAACCTTTTCCCCACAATATTTTTCAGCTTATGTCTTCAATTTTTCTGTTTTCACATTATTTTCCAACCTGCCACCTTAACTTTTTTATTCTTGCAGTATTTTAAAACTTTTTTTTTATTTTTCCAGTTTAACCTTTTAACTTTTTGTTTCTCACAATATTTTCCAACTTGCTCATTCAGCTTTTCCTTGACCACAATATTTTCTAGCTTACCTTTTAACTTATCTTTTCTCACAATATTTTCCAGCTTACCCATTCAACTTTTCCTTGTCCACAATATTTTCCAGCTTACCCTTTTAACTTTTCTTTTCACACAATATTTTCCGGCTTACGCATTCAACTTTTCATTTTCCACAATATTTTTCACTTGACCCCTTCTCATATCAGATTCAGAGAAGATCATCTAGACAAAATACTAAAGAGTCTTGCAGGGCAAAGAAAGATTTTAGTACAAGAACTGATCAATAACACACCAGAGTCGTAGTTGTGAGGGAGACATGATTGTCCGTACAAAGCCAGCGCAACACTTAAGCAAGATTATAGTAAAAACAAATACTGGATCACTGTTCCATTTGTACAAGTTTTCTGAATTTGTGTTTATAATTGTAAATAGAGTTTACAGAAGAAATGGCATGTTTACACTTTGTTACTGTCACATTTTATTTATTTTTCATAACTGATTAGTAATTTATTTTACTTATAACAGTATTTTGTTTATTTATTTCTGTATATTTTTATGCCAGTAGCATTGTCGTTAGATTACACAGTTGTAATTATTCCTTGCATATAAGAGTTTATCATTTTATATTTAGCCCAGCACAGCATGTTTTCACTTTTCTCTCACCCACCCTGTTTTTAACATTTTGTTCTTGTAGTGAATGTATTTCTTAGGTTTCATGTTACTTTATGCAAATTTATTCCACTAGTAAAACTGTACTAACCTGATATACATTCTGTCTGCTGTGTTGATTTCATACTTGCATGAAAGTCTTATTATTATCAGAGAAAAGGGTGACAGACTAAAGAGGGGCAAATCATGGATGGGTCGGGCGGAAGATGTCAGACAGGTCTGCAGTCTTACCAGTATCAACTCCGGCAAGGAATGGGTGCCGGTGCCTCCGGCTTTTAAGTGCACTTTCTCCTGCATTATCACACTCGACAGACGGTGCAGAGAGCAGAAACCTGCCGCTGTCAATGCAGAGGTCAACGCGCTCATCTATGAACACTCAGATAGCCCCGAAGTGCTCATCTATACAGATGGATCTGTTGTAAAGCAGCAGAGAAGTGCGTAGGCATTTACAGCCCGTTCAGCGGGCCGAACCGTACAAGAATCCAGTGGTGCCCACTCTATGACCACGAGCAGCATGACGATGGAGGTGATGGCAGTTACACAGGCCTTCATATGGCTGGAATCACAGCATTATACCAACGTGTGTGTACTAAGTGACTCAATGAGCATGATTCAGAAGGTCGAAGCTGGAGCTGTACGCAGACAGTGGACTGAGTCGCTGCGGACGTCTGTTGTTCGTAAAGTCACCTTCATCTTCGTCCCGGGACATGCGGGAGTCGAGGGAAATGAACGAGGTGATAAACTGGCTGGCTAAGCACCCCCTGTAGATGGCCAGCCCATGGATCGTGCCGATGTTATTAACGCCCTTAAAGATATGGAGAGAACAGAGGACTTTGACGTCAGTGAATCCACATCGCTGTCCAGGATGAAAGACTTGGGAGTAAGAATCGGCACGGCCAAGCGCGAGAGGTACATTGGGAAAACGAGGTGCCTCGTCAACCAACACAGAACTGGCGCTATTAGTCACCGGACGCTGATGCATATGCTGGGGGGGGGGGGGGATCTGAGCGCACCTATGGACCTGTCCGGAGTGCAGTGAAGATACCGCAACTGATAACTGATGAAAGTCTTGTCCATAGAGAGTAATGCAGCGAGTGTTAGAGAACTATATTTATTTACAAACAAATAAACTTTATTTTCAAAGGGTCACGAATTGGGCACGCCGACCTGTCTTACATTTGGCCCTTACAACCACTCATCTTTTATGCATCAATTATCTGTTGTGCATGTTACATTCACATAGAAAAAAAAACATTGTCAACTGAATGATGTGAACATAAAGAATGTGTATTACCATGCTATGAGACAGGCATGCACACACAGACATTCACAAATACATATTCACTTACATACAGACATATGTACACACATTCATTCATACGAACATTATTTACACAAACTCTCAAAGTTATACACCCACTCAATAACACACAAATACACCTCCCTGGCATATACATATACCCACTCATAATCACACTAACAAACATTTACTCATACATACATATATATTCTCTCTCTCGCTCTCTCTCTCTCTCTCTCTCTCTCTCTCTCTCTCTCTCTCTCTCTCTCTCTCTCTCTCTCTCTCTCACGCACGCACGCACACCCGCCAATATATCCCCATTCATATGTAAGAGAAGGAGAAAGAACATATAAGAAAGACAGACAGTGTGCGTTATTGAATGGTTAGTTTCCCTACAGCAGGCACTTAAAACCAGCTTTTAAGTGTGTGTTAGTTTTAAAACCAGCTTTTAAGTGTGTTACAGTTTTAAAACAAGCTTTTAAGTGTGTGCTACAGTTTTAAAACCAGCTTTTAAGTGTGCGTTACAGTATTAAAACCAGCTTTTAAGTGTGCGTTTACGGTTTTAAAAGCAGATTTAAGTGTGTGTTACAGTTTTAAAACCAGCTTTAAAGTGTGTGTTACAGTTTTACAACATTGCGTATTATCCATATTCTTCCCATAATCCATATTCTTCCCAATTAGAGCATTACTGAATGTGATCAGATGAAATTGAAGAGAACATTACTGAATGTGATCAGATGAAATTGAAGAGAACATTACTGAATGTGATCAGATGAAATTGAAGAGAACATTACTGAATGTGATCAGATGAAATTGAAGAGAACATTATTGAATGTGATCAGATGAAATTGAAGAGAACATTACTGAATGTGATCAGATGAAATTGAAGAGAGCATAACTGACTGTGATCAGGTGAAATCGAAGAGAACATTACTGAATTGTGATCAGAAGAAGCTGAAGAGAGCATTACTAAATGTGATCAGATTAAATTGAAGAGAGCATTACTGGATGTGATCAGATGAATTTGAAGAGAGCATTACTGGATGTGGTCGGGTGGGATTGAAGAGTGCGTTACTGAACATGATTAAATGGAACTGAAGAGAGCATTGCTGAATGTGATCAGGTGGGATTGAAGAGAGTATTACTGGTTACTGAATGTGACCAAATGGGATTGACGAGATCATTGCAACCAACAAGGTAGGACATTAAAAGTACTTTGGTTATATAAAGATAAGCAGCTGCGTGTTAAACAGTGTGATTGAGTGCGAAATTGAAGATAATCGTTGAAAAGGAAAACAGAGTTATGTGTGCTGAAGAAGAACATTATTGGAAGTGATCAAATTAGACTAAAAAGAACATTACTGATTGTGATCAAATGAGATTGAGAAGATAACAACAAGGTCGGACAGTGAAAGTACTTCTGTTATATAAAGATACGCATCTCCTTGTTAAACAGTGTCATTGATAGCATCAGTACAATCATGTCGGACAATAAAAGTTATCACGAAGTTCTTGATGATAAGTGCGTGATATGGTCGTTGTCTAGGTAACGATACTCCTGGTGTGTCAATTGAACTATCTAACTGTCTTACAATATAACTCACCCCCGCAGTGCACATTCACCAGTCATTAAACAAGATTGCGTTGGCGCACATAATCCTTTATTGCAGAAAGAACACGGACAAACGGAACACAACTCTATATCCAGAAAACACTATAATCCGTAGAATATAAATATCCTCCTCACCATTTAACACGCACACATCACTGTCTTCTCACGGCCTTATGAATCTCCCATTCATAAACCAGTTATCCAGCTACTATCCACAGCTGGACCTCACACATCACAACCCACACACTGGGTCTAGTCTCCGCTAGCTATCCAACCCACTTTGGGTTCAGGCCTCCACTCACTATAAAACCCACTCTGGGTTCAGGCCTCCATTAACTATCCAACCCCCACTGGGTTTTAGGCCTGCATTCACAACTGGGAGAACAACACAACCCACGATCTGACCGCAGTCAGTCTAAGCTCCCCCTTCATTAGCCGACCGATCCGCTCGGCGCCAAAACATCAACTGTCCTCGAGTCCTCTGACTTCACCCAGAACTAAACTCTCTCCCCCCCCCCCCCATCCACCCTGGGGGTCTGCACTCACCCTCACCATTATTTCTCATGGCTGGTTGTTTTTCTCGTAGTCTTGCTACAAAGGTCACTCACCTCAATGTCAATGACCCAGGCATATGTCAAAAGTACTTCGGTTATATAAAGATACGCAGCTCCTTGTTAAACAGTGTCATTGATAGTATCAGTACAATAAGGTCGGACAATAAAATACTTCGGTTATATAAAGATATGCGGCTCCTTGTTAAACAGTGTGATTGACGGGGAAATTAAAGACAATCGTAGAAGAGGAAGGCAGCGAATCGTGTTTAAACAACGTCATGATAAAGACTGAAAGAAACATGTATGAGTGCAGCGTGAAAACCCAGGACAAAGGATTTTGGAGACTCACCACCGTCTCAATGATCATCACATACAGAGGATCCCTCATTCCGCGTTCGAAATGCAGCTTCGGGAGATTTGGCAGCAGAACGCCTTGCGTTGGGTGTCATACAATGGTAAGATTGTCGGTCGTTTATAAAGCAATGGCAAACTACTGAACGTAAATTGGTCAAACAAACAGTCAAAAAACAATTGCTAGAGTTAACAACGGCGTCCTACTGCAACTAACTAAACTAACAGAGACGGCATTTGATGCTAGATAATGGCAGTTGTAATCTTGATTTCACGTAAACATATTATCTACTGCATAGGTCACTATGTGTATTTATCTGTCTAAAGACAGTCGACGTGATATTGATTATATCACCAATCGCGTGCCGATCGATCGATCAAGTCCTACAAGAAACAAATGAAAACCGTAAACTGATTATAGAAATTAGACGTAGACAGTCAGAATTTTTTGGTCACCATATGAGAAGAAGTAAATTGGAGAACTTGGTGACAGCTGGCAAGATCGAGGGAAGAGAGCAAGGAGAGGGCAGAGAAGTAACTATCTGCTTGGCTAGGCCACGTTGTATAGTCGAGACAAGAACACTGAACTGATCCACGACTCTGGTGATCGAGTGAGATGGCAAAACATGATCGCCCACGCTTACCGGCATGACACATGTTGATGATGATCGATTGCAATGTGGGGCTAGCACCAGATACAATATACTCCTCAAGTTGTGTGAAACTTGATTTTCTGACTCTTTATATGGAGCCGCGGTGACATATTATTTAGTGTACTTGACTGCCAACGCAGTGGTCCGGGGTCAATCCCCGTAGGTAGTATTATTTTAGATGCAGGTAGTGGATGGAGTTGTAGAGCAGCTGATATATATTAGGGACGTTCATATGACACCCGTTCCACTGGCTTTATTGCAAAAGCATGAAAGAAACATTAACAGGTGTGGTAGAATTAAACAAAGCATTCATTTTGAGTGAATTATGCACTATGGGTTGGTCAGAAGAAATCGCCGTAGGCATTTTAACAAGCATCCCATTGCTTAGGTAAGCGACGAATGCCGTCAGCAAAAAAAAAAAAGGCTTGTGGTTGCTCATTGAACCAAGTGTTTACCGCGTTCATTACGCCTGCATCTGTGTGAAGTCGTTGCCCCTTGAGAGCTTTTTTTAGAGGTCCGAACAAATGAAAATCACACGGTGACAAATCAGGACTATAGACTGGATGTTGCAGAATTTCCCACTTCTTCCTTGCTAATGCTTCCTGCACAATCTTTGCGACATGCGGCGAGCATTATCGTGCAAGAAAATCACACTGCGAGAAAGCATGCCGAGTCGTTTATTCTTGATGGCTTTTTGCAGCTTGTCTAGTGTTTGCAAGTAGTGGATAGAGTTGATGTTGACACCAGGTTTTTTAAAGTCGGCCAACAATAGCCCTTCATGGTAAAAAAAAAAATGCGCTCAGCATAACCTTACCAGCGGAAACCTGTAACTTTAATATTTTGGCTTTTGGTGATCCAGCATGCTTCCATTGCATGCTCTCTCTTTTGCTGCTCGGCTCGAAGTGGTGACACCATGATTCATCGCCTGCCACAATGCCCAAGAGAAATGCATCACCCTCCACTCTGTAGCACAGCAAGTTGTTCAAACACCATTCCATGCGTTCCTCTTTTTGGTGGTCGATCAACATCCGTGGTACCCACTGTGAACACACCTTCCGATATTGCAGTTTCTTACGAACGACATTTTGAATTGTCCCAATTGACACATCAAATTCTTTCGCTAGCGAACGTTTGCTTCGACAACGGCTCATCTGTACTGCTGCATGAATTTTGGCGATGGTTTTTTTTCTGTTGCAACAATATGCGCGTGGCCCGAAGATTTGTCGTGAACTGACGCCCTTTCCGAAACATTCGTGCCCAGTCTGTCACTGTTGTCTTCGACACACATTTGTTACCGTAAGCTGCCTGCATTCGTCAATGAATGTCCACAGGTCGACATCTTTCAAATGAAAGAAACTGAATCACCGCTCTTTGAGCTTCTTTGGACGGAATTTGGATCAACCCAGCCATTTTCTCAACGGTCTGAAACAGAACCTATGCATCATGGGACGATAAGCACTTGCTCTTGTATTCATTGGTCAGTACTTATCATATGACTATGACATGATCTTGTTCAACGTACGCAATTACGCGCAGTGCGACACGAACGGATTTCAAAATGAACGCCCCTAATAGTTGTTGGTTATGATCTCCAGTTTCATGCCGGTAGGCAGAGGGTCTCTTTTTGGAGACAAAGGCTACGTCATCGACCAGTATGGGCACTGTTAAATAGGTAAACTGCTTTCTTTACAAAAGCCTAGAAGATCATGATTCGTCACCAAGGACAGACAGAATCATCAGTGAGCATGTCCTACATGGACAGACAGAAACATTAGTGAGCAAGTCCTACAAGAAACGAACGAAAACCGTAAAATGATTAGAGAAATTAGACGTAGACAGACAAGATTTATATGGTCACGTAATGAGAAGACATAGACTAGAGAACTTGGGTGACAGCTGGCAAGATTGGGGGGGGGGGGGGAGAGAAAGAGAGAGAGAGAGAGAGAGAGAGAGAGAGAGAGAGAGAGAGAGAGAAACAAGGGGAATGCAGAGAAGTAAATATTCGGATGGCTTAGCCACATGGCATAATAGAGACAAAAACACAAAGCTGATCCACGACTCTGGTGATCGTGTGAGATGGCGAAATATGACCACCCACGTCTATCGGCATGGCACATGATGATTATTTGTTCCTACCACTGCCTGCTCTGGAGTCGGCGCAACCTCGTAGAAGTGGGTACCAGAAAATGTTCAGAATTGTCAGGGAATGAAGGGCGAGGAGGAAGGGAACTGACACTTCATCTCATATGAAGTGGCCTAGAATATGTGAAGGCCTAACAATTCACACCCCAGACGGCAATATCTGCCGTCAAATAATGGGCCCTCTTACACTCCTTAAGGCGCAATGGTTATATGGTGCTACACGCATATTTTTATCAACCAATCGGAACGTGGGAGTCATGTGGTCAATTCAATGCCATGCTGCCATGCTGGTGGCAGTCACGTGGCAAGACATTTCCTGGTACCACCCATTTTAATCTGGGTCGACCTGGGAAGCAGGCATGCGTATAACTCCCAGGTTTCCGCGGCTTTCGGTATCTGCCATGGAACAACAAGAAGAAAACGAAACACACACACATAAACATCGGGAGTTTGTAGAGTCTCATTACACTTTGTTTGTAGAACAAATTTGAAAAATAAAGTACATGACGTCATCAAATCAATCAATCAATCAATCAACTGCCATGCCGGAAAGCGTGGGCGGTCATGACTCGCCATTTCAGTCGATCACCAGTGTCGTGGATCAGCTCAGTGTTCCTGTCTCGTCCATGCCATGTGGCCAAGCCATCCAGGTATTTTCCTCTCGGTCTTCCTCTTGGTCTGTTCCCTTCGATCTTGCCAATTGTTACTAAGTTCTCCAATCCATTTCTTCTCATAACATGTCCACAAATTTTGACTGTCTACGTCATCAAAACATGTGCTAAACATTCAATAAATTAGTTATAGTAGTCACTGCTATGTTCTAATGTTGTTTGGGGGAAGCTGGAAAGTACCAATGAAGTATTCATTATTACAGGTGTTGGAAATGTCCACCACGGGCAGGAATTCTTGTTATAAATCTCTGACCAACCATCCGTATGTATCGACCGTCATTTCAACCAAAAAACTCTTTCTTCCGTTAACACCATTCTGCTTGGAATGCAAAGAATTACTCCAGCAAACGACAGCCATTCGCTGCATATTGCTTCACGATGGACTGTGGGGCATATTTTTTGATGACGTCATGTATTTCATTTTTCACATTTGTTCTACATACAAAGTGTAGTGAGACTGCTTAGAGGAAAGGTGAGACGCACATATAATCAGATTTCTACTGGTACTATTGGGGTTGGAACTCTTCGCTGGCTTCTGAGGATGGGACGGGGCGCTTATGGGAATGCCCCGAATGCTGTGACGTCGGTTCTAAAATCAATCAATCAATCAATCAGTGTAGTGAGACTTTACAAACGCCCTGTATATACTAGTTACGATGTTCCTGTTTACCAATATCATTATTTTATTCAGTGCCACCCAATCGACTTTTTGGCGAAGGTGTTACGAATGCAATTCGTAATCCCGCAGACAGCGTTCTAAACACAGCTGCGGGCGATTTGGAAGCAGACCGCCTTGCGTTGGTTCCCATACAAAGGTATAAGTGCCGGTCGTTCGTAACGCAATGACAAACTACTGAATGTAAACTTGTCAAGAAATTACAAACAGTTAAAACATGCTGGGGTTGACTGCCACGTCCTGTAGCATGCCATCAACCAGGCGCTGGGGCGTCATTTATTCCTCCCCAGGACGCTTGACTGTAAAAGTGAAAGATGATGATTATCTGTTATACATTATTTCCGCCTACACATATGTTACCTTTATTTATTGCTGCTTCAGTTTCCATCTAACCCGATTTATAGTTGTTGCCTCGATGTTTGTCACACAAAAGGTGCTTGGGATATAAAGATTACCATTCTGTCTGTTGGCGTTATCATCCTAAGATCTATAACATGGCGGGCTACCTTAGCTCTCAACAAACCAGGCCAGCCGGCTCTAGCTGATTGGCTGTTGGTTCAAGCTCAGCCTTCTCCACCAGAAACGGGAACAAGGCTCCGCCCTGCCGGACACAACAACTACTGGTCGATCTGTTTGGATCATTCTTATCCCGAATCCCCAATTGAGTGAAACTGTCACCGTTCAATATCTTTGTTACAGGGGAGAACTTTGTGCTCGCGTGTGTGGTTTGATTACTCAGGTAGTTCAGTACAATTTACAAATATAATTGTTGTAACAGTGAGTTCTTAGATTCTACAGCTGTTTCTACTGGAGTTTTCGAACGTAATTTCATTCTTTAAAATGGTGAGTACGGTTTTATTAAAAGAATAATAATTCATCCAGTTAATTTTTATAATAGAGACATAATGTAACGCAATATGTTTGGAATAAATATAACTAACTCTCAAAGTTCTATGGTGAAGAGGTTACGGACGCAATTCGTAATCCCGCATACCGCGTCCGAAACACAGCTGCGGGTGATTTGGCGCCAGACCGCCAGGCGTTTTTTTTTTTTTTTTTTTTTTTGGTAAACGGTATGAGTGCCAGTGGTTCAGAAAGCAATGTCAAACTTTTATTTACAAGATATTGCATGTTTCAGCTGCTGTTGATGTCTTGACAAGTTTTTACGTTCAGTAGTTTAATGGCAAACGACTTATCATAAACTTGCCAAGAAATCACAAAGATCTAAATGACATCCTGTAAAGGTTATGCAACTAACCTTCCAAGGTGAGTGGGGGGGGGGGGGATTGTGATTAGTCGATAGCCTGCAGGCCTGATGGCCATATGTTCGAATCCCCATCGAGGCTAGTTATTTTGTTTCTTTAATTGACCGGGACTCCCAGGTCGCCCCAGACTAATATGAGTACCCGGAAATGTCCTGGGAAGATAAGGTGGCCGGTGTGATGTTGACCCCAGCACACATCGAGTGCTGACTGATCTATTAAACATATGGCGCCAGCACTTTATACATAATACACCGTATGGCGTGTAAACTGGTCCTTTATTTGACTTTTTAACGTGCGATGTATTCCCAGCACCATCCGTCTCTGGCGTTGGTTTAACTCCGGTAGACTGCTGTTCACTTCATGGTCTTCCAATCTTTATGCACTTGTATCCTTTTCTGTCTCTTGCTCGGCTGTCTCAATCCCCCCCCCCCCCTTTCATTTTCCCCTCAGTGTTTGTGTGCGCGCGTGTGTGGCTTTTTTTTTTTTAAAGCATGTCAT
>OY992884.1:69129100-69136600 GCA_963921405.1 Cepaea hortensis
CTTCTTCTTCTTCTTCTTTCTTCTTCTTCTTCTTCTTCTTCTTCTTCTTTCGTCTTCTTCTCTTCTTCTTCTTCTTCTCTTCTCTTTCTTTCTTCTTCTTTCTTCTTCTTCTTCTTCCTTTCTTCTTCTTCCTCTTCTTCTTCTTCTTCTTCTTCTTCTTCTTCTTCTTCTTCTTCTTCTTCTTCTTCTTCTTCTTCTTCTTCTTCTTCTTCTTCTTCTTTCTTCTTCTTCTTCTTCTTCTCTTCTTCTTCTTCTTTCTCCTTCTTCTGCTGCTGCTGCTCCTCCTCCTCTTCTTCTTCTTCTTCTTCTTCTTCTTCTTCTTCTTCTTCTTCTTCTTCTTCTTCTTCTTCTTCTTCTTCTTCTTCTTCTTCTTCTTCTTCTTCTTCTTCTTCTCCTTCTTCTTCTTCTTCTTCTTCCTTCTTGTTCTTGTTCTTGTTCTTGTTCTTGTTCTTCTTCTTCTTCTTCTTCTTCTTCTTCTTCTTCTTCTTCTTCTTCTTCTTCTTCTTCTTCTTCTTCTTCTTCTTCTTCTTCTTCTTCTTCTTCTTCCTTCTTCTTCTTCTTCTTCTTCTTCTTCTTCTTCTTCTTCTCCTTCTTCTTCTTCTTCTTCTCCTTCTTCTTCTTCTTCTTCTTCTTCTTCTTCTTCTTCTTCTTCTTCTTCTTCTTCTTCTTCTTCTTCTTCTTCTTCTTCTTCTTCTTCTTCTTCTTCTTCTCCTCCTTCTTCTTCTTCTTCTTCTCCTTCTTCTTCTTCTTCTTCTTCTTCTTCTTCTTCTTCTTCTTCTTCTTCTTCTTCTTTGTTCTTCTTCTTCTTCTTCTTCTTCTTCTCTTCTTCTTCTTCTTCTTCTTCTTCTTCTTCTTCTTTCTTCTTCTTCTCTTCTTCTTCTTCTTCTTCTTCTTCTTCTTCTTCTTCTTCTTCTTTTCTTCTTCTTCTTCTTCTATCTTTTATCTTTTACCTCCCATTGGAGTAGAGGTCTTTAACTAAATTCCGCCAAACTTTCTAATCTTTTGCCATCTCCGGCAGCTCCCTCCATGTCTTCTCAATTTAATTTATCTCTGTCTCTAATTCTCTTCTCTTTATGTTTTATGCCTTCCCCTACCTGTCAGTTATTCATCAGTTCTATCAGTATCTATTCCTTTCCCCCCATGATGAACTCTGTTTTCTATGCCTTCATAATTCCTTATCAGTCACGATTTCCCTTTTAATCCCACAGTGCCTCATCAGTTTCCAAAGGGATCATCTATTATATCTGACAACTGACATTTCATAGTTCACAAATCCAATATAGGAATTTTTTTTTTATCTGCTTCTGTGTATTTTTGTATGGACTCTGGGTTTAGCAGCTGTGTGTTTGCTATAATTGAAATCTGCTCTCTCCCCCCCCCCCGCCCTTTTCCCCCGTGTGTGTGTGTGTGTGTGTGTGTGTGTGTGTGTGTTTCATGCTTCTGTGATATCCATTAGGTCTTAGTCAGATACGAATGAACTACCGTATGACAGTGGACAGTACTACCTGCTTTCTGTTAGCGCCGAATGTTGGGTGGCGCTCACCAAACCCGACACTCCACATTGTGTCAATGGCTTCGGGCGGAGGAGTGCAATTGGGACGGTACAAGCCCTTGTGCGAGGAAATGGATCCTAAAGACTAAATGGCATGGTAGCGCAGACCAGGCCCTAAGCCTTGGTCACCAACTGGTCTAGGATAGAAGCTCCGACAGGCGGACAGTTAGATCATTGCTTTGCTGATCCAGTAGCTTCTGCAGCTTGTCTTGTTCTGGACATATTGATTTTATTCGTCCTCTGGAGTAAACTTGGCAGGCCGAGAGAGGGATCATGCTGCACGGTCCCTAAATTTAGCCCAGGCTTTGTGGTATGGAGAGTTATATATAACTCCATTTTACAAACTATCGTCTGTCAAGACGGCAAGGTGCCAATCAGTATCTTTTTAGTTTAACTTAATTTTACCTATCAGTCGATGGTGATCTTTATCTAAAGCTGCAACTCTGAAAATGTTTACGTCATACAGAGATGATCTACATGTTTTGTTAATACAGTTGTGATCGATTTGGTTTTCCGTATTGTGGTTTGGTCATACTTATGTTGCTTTATGTATTTCCTTCTGTGGAAAAACACATCCGCCCATGATATATTGATTTACTGCGCAAATATTAGTGAACAGTTATCCATTTTCATTCATTACCTAAAGTCCTTGTAAGTTGTTTCCCCATGATCTCTTTATAACCCATGTTACCTGATCTTGTCTTGGCATTCAGGTCACTCATCAAAATTTGATATTCCCATGTCTTTAATTACCTTTAGGACTTTGAAGTTTGTTTTGAAACATTCCCCCTTAACTTTTTAATTCTTCTTATATTTTGGTGAATAATTTTTGATGGGAATGCCCTTATCTGCCACGGGCTTATATATCGCCTAAATGTTGCCATTGCGTTATAATACAGCATGTCTGCTACCATATTAACAACTTATAAGACACAACTGTGACACACCCCTACTTCCCATTTGCCGCCATTTATTTTTGTGTGGTCTAAACCTACTCTTTGTTTGACACAGAATTTATTAAGAACGCGTGCCCTTGTTCTTTCGGCCACGCAGACCTCTAGTTGTTGTATACAAGTTGTATACATGTAGCCTGTGCGAGAGCAGCACTCTTGTAAGTTTCTTGTCACACGTGCCTGCTCTGGGCAACAGCTCTGCTCTAGCCTTCTGCCACTGAATGAGTTAGACTGTTCTTTTGGTCAGAGAACGGCTGATTCCAAAACGATTCCTGTCTCAAACACCCAAAGAACTAGGTTATTCCAAGGATTAGAAAATAATAACAGTGAGGTGTATGTATCTCCAGAGAAAAAGTGAAAGATAATAAATGCAGACACAGTGTACATACCGTACAACGAACTCCAATACGGCAAACATGAATAACAGGGAAAACATTCATTATGATAACAAACGAGAGAGACATTGGAGAAATTCGTGACAACTGGAAAGATCGAGGGGAAGAGAGGCAGAGACAGACCAAGAGAAATGATGCTGGATGAATTGAGACGGTGACATGGAGGAATAGCATGAGCAGAATTGATCCAGAAAACCAGAGACCGAGATCTGTGGAGAGTCATGAACGCCTACGCCGGCCGGCATGGCACTTGATGATGATGAACTAACAAAAAATAAGATACAAATAAGTTATACCACAACATAATGAATCGACGTTTCGATCATAATAATCTTCATCGGGAACAACACAAATCTAAAGAAAAACATAAAATTAGAAAATTAAATAAACATCAACAGAAAAAGTATAGATATGAAACGTTGCTAAGCCATCAAACATGCTTCGTTACTAAACGGGGGTGCAGACGTTGAGTTTTTTTTTTTTTTTTTAAAGAACATTACTGTAAAATTAATTATGTTTGCAATGATTACAAATATCCTGTGGTAAGTTTTAGTTAATGGGTTACATCCTAATAATGTTAATTTAAACAAGTAATGAGTTGAAAGTATATTTATCGTATGTGCATACCCTCTAAACCGCAGGTCAAAGTTCAGCTATGATGACAGGTGCAGACTTCACTACACAGGTACCAAATACGCCCACTTTCACAGAAACCATGCCGCCAGTGACATCTTCGCCGGAACTTCCTTCTGTCTCAGGTTATGTTGACACCAGACACACCCACCAGCCAGGTACTCACAACATTAAACGTGTTTAAAAATCAATTTATGAAATGAAATGGGCTGCACTTGTGTGAAGTTGCGGAAATGTAAACAGTTAAAATGTCGCACAAGTAAAATTAAGAGAGAGAGAGAGAGAGAGAGAGAGAGAGAGAGAGAGAGAGCGAGAGAGAGAGAGAGAGAGAGAGAGAGCGTTGCGGCAAGAAGCCTTTATCAGGAAACAACAGCACAACTCAAAGTCATACAAACAACGGAAATCACACCACAGTGACTACATCAAGACATAATAAATGGAATCATGTGAAATACAAGCGGGTTCAGCCTCTCCACCCGTCATAATCTAATGTCTGGAGAACGAGCAGGCCAAATTCCCCGTGATATTATGCGATTTACGAAAATGTCTTCCAAAAATATTCTTTCTTCAGTTGATAACACTATTCTGTTTGTGGTGCAAAGAGTTACTCCAGCAGACGACAACCATTAGCTGCATATTGCTTTACGATGGACTGTAGAGCACATTTTTATGACGTCATGTACTCCAGTTTTCAAATTTGTTCTACATACACAGTATAGTGAGTCTACAAATGCCATGTAAAATTGCACAAGATAGACAACAGTGTAATGGAATTACCAGAGAGCTTCACGACCAACTCAAGAGCTTAAATAGACAACGATGGTGATGGTGATGATGATGATGGGTGATGATGATGATGCTGATGATGATGATGATGATGATGATGATGATGATGATGATGATGATGATGATGATGATGATGATGACGATGACGATGATGAGGATGATGATGGGTGATGATGATGATGCTGATGATGATGATGATGATGATGATGATGATGATGATGATGATGATGATGATGATGATGATGATGATGATGATGATGATGATGATGATGACGGTGATGGTGATGTCTGCAGTGCTGAGTAATGGATCACTTGGTTGTGATTTTTGTAGCTGGTGTTTGGAACCATAAATTACATTTACAGGTTGTTTAACCAATGCACAGGTTGTTTAACCAATCCGCCAAGTTTGACCGCCGGTTTGGACTGAAGGACGATATATCGCCATACTAGTGTTATCGTGTTATTTGCTTTGTTTCGTGAAATCTTCCACAATTTCAGTGCTCACAGAACGTGAATGTACATTAAAATACTTGTTTATTTGATTGTGGACCATGTCTGGCCCAAACATACGTTTTGCTTGGCACTGAATCACTTAATAGACCAATACGTGTACTTTAATGTGTCGTCTTTGGATGTAACTATTAATAATGACAACGGCGATAGTAAAAACTATCTGAGGAAAATGCAAAGAATACCATGGACAGACAGAAAAAAACAATGAACAAGTCCTTCAAGAAACAAATGAAGATCCTAAACTGATTAGAGTCATTAGACGTAGACAGTCAAGATATTTTGGGCATGTTATGAGAAGAAATGACGTGGAGAACTTGGTGACATCTGGCAAGATCGAAGGGAAGAGACCAAGGGGAAGACCAAGAAGTAAATACATGGATGGCTTGACCATGTGGCATGGTCGAGACAGGAACACGGAGCTGATCCACGACTCTGGTGATCGAATGAGATGGCATAACATGACCGCCCTCGCTTATCGGCATGGCACATGATGGATGGATGGATAGATAGTAAAAATAATACTAACAATAATAATAATGATAATGCCGATGTCTGTGGCCTGAGAACAATGAACACATTTTCGAAATCCCTCGTACAGGTTTCTTCCTCTTCTTCTTTTCGTTCATCCGGAGTGTTTTTTCAGATGTGAATGCGGTGTGTCTGTTATGCGCCCTTGGGCCGAAACCCGTAGGCCAACACATTCCGACTACAGCGTGCTTTTTTGACCAGGTAGCATTCCTGGGAGACTCTCACTTTTGTGGTACCATCTACAACCATGCTGGCCAAGGTTGAACGGTCGAGGCCAACGGTCATCCCTCAAAGGAAGGCAGGGACAGTCCATGGCATTTTCCGCCATCCAAGGTTGCTTCCATAGTTGCAGGGCCGACACATAACGCCCTGGATCTGGGCTCACCGAGGGAAATCGTCACGTCCTGCTCATGGCTGCTTTAAATCCTCACTTCCGTATATTGGTCATTTGCAGTCGGCATCCACTCAGCGAGTTTTCGGACATGTGCTTGTCGTTGCGCCCGTCAGAGCTGTTCCAGGCACGACAGACATTCGGAAAACTACCTAGTCAGAGCTGTTCCGAACAAGAGCGGCATTCGGAAACTAGGTAGTCAGAGCTGTTCCTAGCACGAGAGACATTCGGACGAGACATTTCACTCGGACGTAATTGCGTAGTGTCAATTTTTAGTTTGCCACCCGTAGGACGACACTTCCGACTTCAGCGGGCATTTTTTAATGAGGTTAGCCTTCCTCTGGTTTCGAGGCACGTTGGACTGTTGTGATGTCGCTAACATATCAGCTGGTCAAGATAGAACGATGAACGACATCGTGGTCGGCCCTCAAGGGAAGGCAGGGGCAGACCATGGGCATTCCCTCGCTATCCAAGGAGGCTTCCATAATTGCAGAACCGGCACATATTGCTCTGTGACTGGGCTCACCAGAGGAGTTGCCACGTCCTGCTCATGGCTGCTTTAGTTCCTCACTTCCATGTGTTGGGCAACTCGTTTGCCACTGATCGCTCAAGCACACACCAGGGACGGTCAGACTGCGAGCGACACCCACTCGGTAAGCTTTTGCTTTCGGACCACGCAATAGGTTCGCTCGCCGTGCGTTCCATTTTGCGTCATTGAGACGTTCTTCCACTTTTGTCTACACTCTCTATGAGTTAGATACAGACAGTTTTCGCAACCATTTTCTTCGACTGGGGCACTTTTTTGACTTTTTGTACTTTTTGTACTCGCTCACGAGGTAGGCTACTTGTGCTGCCGGCTCAGCACCTTACCTTTGTGCAGCGGTGAACAAGAAACGGCCTGGCCCTCTCATCCGGGAATCTCTCATATCCCCCAGCCGAGAGCCTTCGAACTTGTATCAGACCTGAGCATGTAGCTTGCTCAGTATCACGCCTTTATTTTTCGAAAGGTGGGTATCGGCTCGGCTCTCAGGTCCGAGGTTTTGTGGCTTAGAGGCGTTCAGCCACAGCCCTCGACAGGGAGCCTTTAGTGTTTTGTCCGGACCAAGAACTTCTGCCTTCGTGCGCCTGATTTAAATTTTAGACTGCTATCCTCAGTCTCACCTGCAGAGCAGCAGGTTGTGTCTCTCTTAGTCTGGTCCCTATCCCATATGCTGTCCGATATGCAGTTTTTCATCCATCAGCAAGCAAATGGGGTCGATGGGACACGCAAGCTCCCCCACCACGTCAAGGTGGAGACACATCGGGGGAGGTACAGGTTTCAAATGCAGCCGCAGATGATTTGGAAGCAGACAGCTTTGCGTTGATTTTCTAAATGGTATGAACGTTGGTCGTTCAAACAGCAATGGTAAGCTACTACACGTAGCATTGTCCAGAACATCTCAAATTGTTCAAAAATACCGGGGTTGATTGCGATGACGTCTAAAGTACACGCAGTAGCTGTTGCTGCTGCGCTGCTGCTGATGCGCTGTTACTACTACTGATATTGCTACTAATATTACTCCTACAATTATAACTACTACTACTACTACTACTACTACTACTACTACTACTACTACTACTACCACTACTACTACTACTACTACTACTACTACTACTACTACTACCACTACTACTACTACTACTACTACCTCTACTACTACTACTACTACTACTACTACTACTACTACTACTACTACTACTACTACTACT